>PITA01004984.1:0-116283 GCA_004023965.1 Spilogale gracilis | reverse complement strand
ACCTGCATGATTTGGGTATTGTGAAAACTAAGTCACATAGATTTGAAGTTTTGATTTTACACTGAAATCAACTTCATAAAGCCTCGCAGAAGGGATTATTTATTTATTATCTGGGAGTCATCGTAAAAGGAACAAAATTACTTGAAATTTCAGCCCCAGTCCTAGAACTAGAACCTTGCTGAGAAGAGGTTGAAAGGAGACAAGAGAGGGAAATTTTAGGTTTTCTTTCAGTGCCTTTCCTAGTCCCGCTCATCCAGTGAAGTTTTTTAACCGGAGATGTGGTACAGGGAACTGCCAAGACTGTTCATCATGGAATATAGAGAATTAGTTCAAAGCAGAGAAATAAGCGTGTGTGCAGAGGGTGATATTTTCATGCAAGAAAATAAAGAATTAGAAGAGAGCTGGGCACTGATTACAGATTATTGTAGCCTTTGACATAGGAAACCTGTGACCACATCAAGGTGTGGTCCATTCCTCAAATATTTCAGTGGGGGAATCCCTCTGCATAACTAATTAAAAACTGGCGATTTTCTTTGGATGTGAGAATAAAAATGCATCATGTCTTCATGTACTTTGCTTTTTCTTAAGAAATATGGATGTAATGGTCTACCAAGCTCCCTATCAGCCAACACAATTAAATGTACCAAGTAAGTCAACGTGGGAAGAAGCATCTCAAACCACTGTTTCAGTAAGAATAGGATTCTAAAGTTAAGTGGATAAGAGAAGTGAGCTGAAGCTGAGAGAGGAAATGATTTAAGTAGATAGTTTCAGAATAATAACAAACTAGAAGCCAATCACTTGAACAGTAATACAGAAAAGAGGTACATCAAACGATAGCTCTCCAGCAGTTTCTTGTGTTATTTTGAATAATATGTAATTAAACACATGGAGGTAGCCGTGGTCCTGGAAACAGAGTACTGAACTTGAAACCAATGGATGAAGGCTGTCTTTCTACCTAGGTGTCCATCAAATTCCTGCAGATGTCCATACTGATTGTTGATAAAGACAGTCTTCCACAGGTCTCCTGGGCTCCGACATATCTTACTGACTCTGTCGATTAGCCAGAGCCCTGACTGCTCTCCACCGGGGCCACTTCTCGGGGTCATGTTTACTGAAAACAGCCTTAAGAGATGATGTAATGTCTGCTGCTGAAACCAAAAACAGGTTTGCTTACTGCTTGCTCTAACAATGGTGTATTCCCAAAGCACAGTGTCCTTGGTTGCAGTGCAAGCCACTGTGTGCATAGCATCAGTCTGGACCCTTCCAGAGCACCCCTACGCAGGGACGAGGGACACCAGCCCGACAGTGATGATGCTCGTGCTGCTTTAGTGCTTCCAGTGACAGAATCACTGACATGGGAGTCTTGTGTCTTCTGCCACCTTCCAGAGTGTTAATGGGCAAACTTACTAGCTTGCAAATAGACTAAAGTCTCCAACAATCCTTACTGATGTGTAGTCTGTACTGGCCTTCCCTGGCTGGGTGTATCATTTGAAGGTATTCAAAATAATATATTTGGAATGCTCTTGTGCTGCTAATCTAAACTGTCCTTAATTTTTGGAACACTGTAACTGTTCATGCCTCAAACAAATTAATAACATGTGTATACCTGGGTAAGTCAAAATCCTCATATTACTTGTTTATTTCTTTAGTACTCATCCTTTAAATATTCATCTTTAAAGTAAGCTTCAAGATATTCTAAATTCAGATCATCATGTTCTTATCAGCTGGACTTTACAGCTGCCCCTCTTCCACCAACTTCTGTTAGTTCTTTCTGCTCCCGAGACCTGTTCACACACACCCACACAAGTACACATGACTTGTGTTAAGGACAGAAGGATGATGTGTTGGTCTCTATTCATTCTGTGACATTGATTGCAACTTGTACATGTGAAGGAGTTACCTCAACATGAAAGCAATCTATAACATAATAAACAGATGCAGCAATGTAAAAACTATTACTAGAGTCTTATAAGGGGCAGGCTGCAGTAGGATAATTATGAGGATGAATGGCCTTATTAACGTCAAACACAATAGTATTTTCAATAAACTTACAATAACGCATCTCCTGTTCCTTTGCAACCAATATTGAAGACTTGTGAAAATGTGAACTTTTTCTCAGATTCATAAGGGCCTAAGAAGAGATAGTGACATAATTATAATTATATTAAGAAGCATGGTTGATTGGTTGTCATCATACTTTACATTTAACAATCCTGGGTGTTTTTACGTGATAATGGCATAATGACAGTAATGAACTTAGAAGTTATTTTTAGCAGAGTATCACAGCAGAGTGCAATCGATTTCTGCATAAGCTATAAATGCAATCCTCAACCTTATAGGTTATTGTGAATGCAAAGCACAAATTCTCATTCATAACTACTTAATTAAAGAACATTATTGGTTTACCTGTAATTGCTTTAATTTATCACAGTGTTACAATTTATAAGTAATGTGTGTTATTCTTCAGTAGTTTTATTGTAATTACACATAATTTACAATTCACATTACTGGATTTCTAATTAGCCTCTAAATATTCTTGGTTATAAAAATGAAAATACTATTTTAAGGAGAATAGGATAATTAACAATGTATTAAATCTATTGGCTATCAAGCATTTACCAAACAATAAAGTCAACTAATTTAGGATATTTAGTTGGTGAGTTGTAAAATTTTATAAAGTTACAGAGTACAACCTAGTCCCTCCTTGAGATACCAACATTGATAAGTCTCTGTTTCAAATTAATCTCAGTTGCACTCCGATCCACATTATATTTAACAATTTCTTTTTGTGTTGGGCTGGATGGTGCTGGAGAGAGGGCTAGGATGCCTACTTACCATGAAATTCCAAAATGAGCATGTCTACTTTTACAGTTTTCAAGTTACTCTATTGTATAGGGTGAACAGTGAAAAATGCAGTCAGTTGAATCTTCTTTGTTCCTGGAAATTGGGAAAGATCATGTAATTTGTTCAGTCAAATCACTATTTTGAATTTTGTTGCAAGCTTCTTTCTTTTTTTTTTTTTTTTTAGATTTTATTTATTTATTTGACAGAGAGATAGATCACAAGTAGGCAAAGAACCAGGCAGAGAGCGAGGAAGAAGCAGGTTCCCTGCTGAGCAGAGAGTCTAATGTGGGACTAGATCCCAGGACCCTAAGATCATGACCTGAGCTGAAGGCAGAGGCTTTAACCCACTGAGCCACCCAGGTGCCCCTGCAAGTTTCTTAAAAGCCTTGTTTCAGCATGAAGCCTAAGTCACATGACTTGGCCACTTTCCTTACAGATGACTACTGAAAGACACATGACTGGCTTTAAATGTTCCATAGAATCTGCAGCCACCTGTATGATGTGTTTTGAAAGGTTTTCAAATTTCAACATCTACTCTGGACCAAACTGCCATTACTACTAATGGAAACAATGCTTTGGGTTAGGCATTTACCCAGAAAGTTTCTGTAAATGCAAATATGCTATGTGGCATGGTTGAAATACGAATCATTGGTCCTTATTACTGAATTCAGGGGTATTCATTTTTTAGATGAGCTAGTATCAGGCAGAAAGGGTAAGTAAGAGACAGAGAAAAAATCCAGTCAGAAAACAAAGAGGAGAAGGACAGTAGCAGGGAGTTCTGTTGAGGACAGAAGCCTGGGCACAAGAACAAAAGGAGCGTGTATGCTGGAGGTCTCTAGGAGCCCAAAGGACCCTGCGAAGTCTCTATGTACCAAGATGGGATAGAAAATCATTGGGAAGAATGGAGACTGACACCAAAAACAAATGCCCCATGCACAGTAATTTTACCTAAGGCCAACTTCAAAATCACCCTGCTAACATTTTTCTTTTTGTTCCAGCCTTCAAAACTGTCGCACTTCCATCTCTTTAATGAATGTGGAGCTTTTGTAATTCAGAATAAAATAAAACTGGATACAATTTTGTAAACTGAATCAAATGATAAATGATAAAATCATAAATGCCATTTGCATCTCAAGCCACATCACCAAAACTGCCAATCATCTTCTAAATTTGTCGGCATTAAATTTGGTTCTATACTCCAACTACATTCACAGTTATTGACAGATAGGAACCATTTATGGGGCAAGTCTCTTCTGGGGTTTTTGTCTGTTACTGAAAATACCCACATCTCCACCCGGCATCATTTTATATTCAGAGACCAAGTCAATGATTCCAAGCACTGTGGTCATTTCAAGCAACCAAGGGTTCATAGGTCTGTCTAGGCTCTTCCATTAGCAATGTCCCTGTGATGAAATCAACAAAGCCCTATTCTCAGGACTTTGGGGACCGGCTTGGAAGCATTTTGTGATAATAGTGCTCATTGTAACTGGATTTGACCCATGGTTAACTCATTGCAGTGACTAAAAATGCATGCATTTAACCACACTAAATAGAATTCCAGCCCAAACCAAGCTGTGTGTGTCAGCCTACTGATGTCACAAAATATACTTTGGAATTGATTAGCTAGCTGCATTCAGTTGGACTCAATATATTTTTTTGTGTATTTTTAGGCAAGAAATGCGCACTTAAGACTTGTGGGCTGTCTGCATTTCCCTCTCTTCCAGACTGTCTATATTCAATATGTTCAAGTTAGTTATTAGTTTAGATTATAAATGTGTCTCACTCCTAGAAACAGGTTGACTGAGTTGATTTTCCAACAGCAAAATCCCCGTTTCTTTCTGAGTGTGTATATGTGTGGTTTTAAAGCATGCTTAAGCATATATAGGAATATGATGTTGAAAATCTGCGCTAATCGAGGCAAAGACTTAATTGGGCCTTATAAAGGGTCAGGGCACGCCATACCTCAGTTGATTGCTTCTCAATTAGGATGCAGAATGCTACCCCATTCTTCCTTTTGGGTATGACTTGAGTCTGTACAGTGCAGTACATAAATGATTTTCCCTGGCTTTTTAAAAGGCGGTGCATATTAATATTTTAAACTGAAGTAATTGCTTCTTGCTCAGCAATGGGTTTCATTTATGAGTGTTTATCCTCAGCAAATGGAAAGTATGGTTAATCTAAGTTAAAAATGGGTTCTTTAAATAGCTCTAATTACATTCTGTTTATATTTGTATGTATTAGACACTTAAGATTTAATCGGTAGCAGTTCTAACAAACCATAATGTTTATTAGCTGGTTTTAAATTATTGTTATGGATGGCAGTTGAATGAGAAAATAAATGATTTGTCTACTATAAAACACAGTAAATAAAAGATGGACCAAGGATAAAAAAAATGATTTTTAACATCACCTTAAATTTTAAAATCAGTAAGAGGTTTTGTGAGGTAGATTCTTCCTTTCTCTTTTTTTGTTTTTTAATGCCTAAAGACACAGAAGTAAGGTGGTTTCTAACGATCTAAAGTTAGTGGGAGGTTTGTTTTAAAAAATCATTAAGATCTTGGTGTTCAAGTGTTAAAAGAGAAGGGACTAAATTTTACATTTTAATTTATATTTATTTTACTTTGATGTAGAATAAGCATCAGAAATAATAGCGTGTTTTTAAAAATATTAAAAACCCATTTGTTTTAGGTTGATGTAATGTTAGATGAAATCAATTTAACTTAAATTCTATATTTTGATGAAACAGAAAAGGCTTTGTTGGGTTCTGCACCCTTTCTAAGAAATCTGTGAAAGGACTTCCCTTATCTTTGGGGAAACTTCTCAGTTGCATGTAAGTATTTCTCAGTGAATTAGGAGACTCCCAGTCACTTTCTTGACGTTTCATTTCCCATTTGTTTCATTGGGATTTTCAAGATATGCAAAATGAAGTATAAATCAAAAACAATTGATTCATAACAACACCGTATGTCTGTGGAACTATAAGAATTTATCATTGTTTTTAAAATGTGATAGTATTCGCAGAAAAGAAATCTATGGAATTATTAGTGGTCATTTTATTTTTTTATTTATTTTTTAAGATTTTATGTATTTGACAGAGAACACAGCTAGAGAAGGAACACAAGCAGGGGGAGTGAGAGAGGGAGAAGCAGACTTCCTGCTGAGCGGGGAGACTGATGCGGGCTGGATCCTGGAACTTCGGGATCATGACCTGAGCTGAAGGCAGATGCCTAAGGACTGAGCCACCCAGGTGCCCCTAGTGGTCATTTTATAAATAAGAAAGAAGTAACAGAAATATTATGACTTCTCTACACAGTAGATAAGTTTAAAACAAAAACCAGAACAAGATATTATACCATACTTTCTCGCTGACAAATGTTACAAATGTTTAATTAGAAAGCTACGTGACCTTGGGTAAGTCACTAAACCTTTATGTGTTTCAATTTCCCTATCAGTAGGTAAGTAGAGAAGTAGTAAAAAGTAGGGATAATAATAGTATCCACCTTATAAAGCTAGTGTGAGTTAGAGTATTGTAGGCAAGCACACAGAACAGTGCTTTCAGATAAACATTAAGTATTAATATTGCATTCATTTTATCTCTCTTTTGCTCGGGAATGACATCTTATTACATAGGGTAGCCTGAATATCACTTTCTGAACAGATGCCATTTAACCTGAGATCTATAAGATAAGAAAGAGGCAGCCATGGGCAAAGCAGACATGAGAGGCTTTTAAGCAGGGGAGCTAACCTATGCAAAGCTTTGAGGGTGGAAAAAACCTGTTCTAATTCAAAGAACAGAAAGAAGGCCAATGTGGCTGGAGAGCAGAGCTGGCCCAGGATGAGATTAGGAAGGTAGACTTCACCACACCACGGAGGACCTCATAAGCCAAGAGAAAGAACTCATTCTGTATTTCTAGCACCCCGGGAAACCATTAATGGTCTTGCAGTCACAGTGGCATGACTCAGTTTAGGTTTCAAAGAGTTTGCTTTCTGCCAGATGGGACAGGAGGACAAAAAGCAGGATGCCAGGATGATGGTGACTTAGATGGGGTGGGAAGAGTAGAGATCAAAGTGGAACACTCCCACACTTGCTTGGGGAGAACTTTGAGTGGGAGATGGGGATTGGAGTGGGGTTTCGCTGGAAGAACACAGAGGAGCTTAAGGGCAGCCGTCACCATTACTGAGGGAAGGTACTTTTGCTAACTCCTCCCTCTGGACCTCTCTGGTTCTGGGGTTGTTTCTTTTCTATCTTGGCCCTATGACAAGAGAAGAGAATTTTCCTGGAATCCTCATTATATGTTTAGCTCTTAAGACTGTAAAACAAGCACAAAAGAGAAGGATTGTGAATTCTGATGTCAGTGTCACCTTCGGTCTTAGACCTGGCTTCTCACTTGTCCTGGTCACATTTCTCCCAAAATGGAAGTTGAAAGCAGCCTCTTCAGTCTGCTTCCATCCCCCATGAAAAGACCGTGACCTCAAGTAGAATGTGGCTCTCAGGTGAGCAGAAAGGGATGCTTTTGAATGATCTCCGTATTCCATGCAGTGCTCCCACAGGCCCTTTGTGTGTGGGAAGACCACTGCAGACAGCAGCTAGGACGTGTGCAATGGTCTTGCCCCTTGTTAACTTCCAGCTCCTAGCATACTTTGACTCTGGTTGTATGAATAAGAAAATGTACGTGAATCCTGACATGGAACTAAGCTTGCTTTCACTGGTGTTTGCTCCTGCACAAGGCACTGCTTATACTCCGACTTCATAACATCTGACAGCTAGAAGGAGCCTTAGATGCCATGTTATCTAATACCTTCATAAAATAGGTGGGAAAACTAAGATGCACACAGTTAAGTTGATTTGGAGTACATCATTTCTTTTCCACAGAAGCATAATCTTTGGAACCAGAAATATCTGGACTCTAACAACATCTCCTATTAGCTGGGAAAAATAATCTCTCTACCTTCCTTCAGTGTCTTCATTTTCAAACCGAGGTAATAATCCCTACTTTGCAGAACAGTTGGGGGGGCGGGGCAGTTAATGCCAGTGTACTTATAAACACTCAATAAATGCTAACTATTATTATATGTTCTTATCCTTGTCTATTACTAAAGTGACCGGGCCACTTGGCCAATGTGAGCCAGAACCCACATTTCATAACCTAATCCATCTCTCTCTATGCAACATACAGCCAGATAGAAATTTTCATGGGTTTGTGGATTCTTATCAGGTCTCTTTAGAAATAATAAACAAACATATCCCCCATCGTGCACGTTTCAAGCTCTTTGAGACTCCTCTGTGCCCTGGAGAATCGGGTACACAATTTGTAATTTTATTCAGCAGTGAAATGCCACTGTGGTAGCAAAGAAGCTAAAGCAATATTTCAACCTAAGAACCAGGTCTGGCACCCAGAATAAAAGACTCTTTTAATAGGAAAAATAATCTATCAATTTTGTGAAAGGGCTGTTGGAAAAGGCTTGAAGTCCTGCTGCAATTTAAAACATAAATGGTGCATTGTCCTAGGTTTCTTTTTTTTCTTTTTTGCTGGAAATTGTATGTTAGCACTATAGAACAGAATTTTTTTCTTTTGCCTCAGCCTGCATTTTTAAAACATGCTACACAGACAACTCTATTTTCTAGGGGTTAATAAGTGACATAAGAAGAAGAGATGGTACAGAGTTATGAAGATAACCATAATAATTATAATAATAGTCTTGAGCATTTCCACACTTAAAGCGTAAAAAAAAAAAAAACTGTTTCTGCACGTGAAAGAAAAACTCTCCTTTCATTACTGCTGTTTTGTGTACTTTATGGTTTTTTTATTATACCAAGGTGTGGCTATTACCCAAGTCCTATAGAAAGGTCGTCGTATGGGGTGCCTGGGTGGCTCAGTTAGTTAAGCGACTGCCTTCGGCTCAGGTCATGATCCCGGAGACCCGGGATAGAGCCCCACATCGGGCTCCCTGCTCGGCAGGAAGCCTGTTCTCCCTCTCTCACTCGCCCTGCTTGTGTTGCCTCTCTAGCTGTGTTTCTCTCTGTCAAATAAATAAGATCTTAAAAAAAAAAAAAAAAAGAAAAAAAGAAAGGTCGTCGTGTGTTCCCGGATCTGGGTCCAGCCAGCTCATTTCTGGTATCAGCCACTTGAGTGTACTCTAGAGTAGGCATGTAGCTTGTGTGTTCACCAAAAAGCTGGAAGTATTCCTAGGAATATCTCCTGTAAATTATGAAGTCATGTCCTCCATGAGGAATGAGCCAGGGGGATGGATATAAGAAGCCAGAGAAAGAGCTGTGACCGTGTTCATCTTTCAGGGTTTTCTTATAGTAAGGAGTGCCTCTAAGCCAAGGAGAGAGCAAAAAGGTAAGATTAGAAATTCATACTCTAAAAGCAAAATTGTTTTATGCTTCTTATAAAGTAAGAATTTGTCCATTTTTGTCCATTTTTGCCCTAGTTTTTAAGCTCTTCAACTTCAGTGGAGCTAAGAGGGTGGGGATGTTGTCTATTCTTGGGTGAGATATATAAGGGAAGAGGGAGTACAGAACATGGCTGGATCAAGGTAACCAGAACCCTCAGCTTAATTGGGGAGCCCAAGGCAGAGAGGTACTAGGAGCACACTCCATGGTGAATCTTTTACGGTCTTGGTATTGCTTTACTAATTTACTAAAGCTAATGTTCTTCACCAATCAGTATCTCATCTCAGCGCTCCCAGTTATATGCCAAATATTCTTTCCTTTTTCCTTGGCCTCAATAATAAACACTTTTCAAAATATAGCAACAAGCAGTTGACCAAGGAGAGAAGTGTTGAAAATTGCAGGAATTTGAGCAGAGTTAGACATCTCATGTAGATGTTCTTTATGTTCTAGGTTGGATTTATTAGGGATTTGTGTTGCTCTGTTTTGAAAAGAAGCCATCAATAAAAAATAATGTTAATAATAATTTTGAAATACAGTCAGTTAAAATATAATGGCCCTGAATACACAAGTTGTTTGGTTTTCATAATGTGGAGTTGGTATGTTCCTTATAGGAATATAAAGCATCCAGTTCCCCTTCCCCCTGATCTGAACATTAATATTTTTTAACTTATGAAATTTAAATTAGCTTTACTAGTGAACTATTTCAAACATATGGGAAAATACAGATGTCTTCTAAATGAATGGGTTTTATGGTGTGCATATATTTAGCTTCTCAGAACTATTGATTCAAACAATTGAGTGTTTACCATGTGTTGAATACTGTTGCACTGAACAAAATAACTCCTGTCCAGTAGAATGTACATTCTGATAGGAGAAGACAGATAATAAATAATGATCATAGTGAATGAATCATATAGTATATTGAAATATATAAGTGCTCTAACAGCAGGCCATGCAAGTAGGGCTAAAATTTTATACATGGTAACCTCATTGAAAAAGTGACATTTGTGAGAAGTCTTTAAAAGGGGTAAGGAATGAACTAAATAGATTTCAGAGGAAAGAGTGCAAAGGCCCGTTGGTAGCCAGCTTCCAAGGCCAGTGTGTATGACACGAACAGAGTGAAAGTGGATCAAAAAGAAAGTCAGAGAGGTAACTGCCTTACAGGCTGCTCTATGATATCATACTATATTGACCTTATAGGTCATTGTAGTGTAGAGCTTTACTTTTAGTCTGAGTGAAATGGGGAGCCACAAGGGATTTTTAAGCCCAGGAGTGACATGGTATAACTCTGATTTTTAAACGGTCATTTGGGCTGCCTGTGTTAATAATAAGGCAGAATTAAAGAAATCTATGTGGGGGGCATTATAGTACCCTAGGCAAGAGTTGAGAAGGTCTCAAAACAGGGAAGGCAGCAGTGTTGGCCTTAAGAAGCAGTCAGACTCTGGGTATGTTTTGAAGATGAATCCATCCATGGATTGGGGTGTTAGAAAGAGAAATCAGGTATGACTCCATGGCCATTGGCCTGAGTAACTGGAAGGATGGGATTGCCATTGCCAAAGATTCGAAAGATGGCATGATTGACAGTAAGAAGCAAAATCAGAAGTTCAGTCATTGCATTGTAGCCTCTGTAAGGACTTTGAAAAAATGTACACTCCCATTAGACATGTATGAGTGTGCCTTATGTATATCCCTATATCAGTGTTAATTTCTGTAATCTGAGAATACCTATCTTTAAATTCTGAAATATCCATAACAATTATCACTCAGATATCATCTCTTCCCTATTCTCTACTTTCTTTCCAGAACTTTTATTACAAGTTTCTATATCTATTACACTTCAATCCATATTTTATCATGTCTTGATTTCTCTTCACTGCATTCTTGATGATTTCCTTACACATATCTTTAAATTACAGTTCACTCTACCTGTAGCCTGATCTGTTATTAAGCTCATTTACTTTTAATCTCAGTGACTATAATTTTCACTTATGAAGGTTATATTTGATGTTTTCGATCCACTCATTCTTTTTGTAGATCAATGTATTCTATTATTTATCACTTTAGTTGTTCCAACCAAAATTATTTTCTGTTTTCTCAGCACTCCATTATCTCAATTCCTTGAGATGCTTATTCTTCCTTTTCCTTATCTCTGACCACTCCCCTTCATTTTGAATAATTTCTCCAATAATTTACAGTTTCTTTGTTGTCATTGTTCTGAGGTTATCAAAACTATAGTTGTCCCTTGGATCTGGATTGTGGAAAGGATTCTATAGGTTTGGTTTGGCCTTTGTATCATTGAAGGCTCAGTGACTTTACACATCTGAGATGAGTCTTTTAGTTCATGTCTCATGGATTAGAATTGGAACTTCCATACCCTGAGTAAATATTTTCAATCTGATCCCCACACCTGCACTTCAAGGAAGATTAGAGTTAAATTTTCTCACAGGAGACTTTCCACCAGGCCACCCACAAGACAACAGATTGCCTTGCTCCTTCTTGGAGAATAGGAAACATTTTTGTAGATGATTTCACAAAGGGCAACCTTCCCAGTGTCCTGCTGTAGGTAGTGATCTTGGTTCCTTCCCCTTTCAGTGTGAGGATGCTGACCACATAGAAGCTGTGACCTTCTGTGGACAGTCCATCTCAGTGTCTAAATGTCAATCTGCCAATGTGTGCTTGATACTCCCCAGAAGACTATGGTGTCCAATTAAGGTCCTTTTATCCTTTTTTTTTTTAATAACCTGGAAATTCCTTCTTCTTTCTTTTGAGCTATATGTGGTTTATTTTTTAAAGCTTTGGTTAACTTTTATCCAAAATTCCCATCTATTTAGAGTTAGAAGTTGCTAAATATAGTTCATATTTAAAAGTTTGTATGACACAAAAACTTCAGGACTCTTGAGTCCATAAAGCATTAGTGCATTAAGCACTCCATAATTTTGGATTATAGGGAAGTCTGGTATCCTGAGGGAAAGACCACGGTGGTGGCCATGTACCAAAAATACCCGAAATTTTCAATATTTTAACCACCAATACAGTTTACATGGGTGTGTATCAGCCAAATATTAGATAGCATATAGTGAATTTTCTTATTTGTTCCCTCCTCATAACTCATATTGTCATTTATTGCAATTAGATAAAGAACTCAAAGGAAAAACACTACCCCAAGGGGATAAAACACTTGGAAAAATATTTGGTCATTACATTATTCAAAACTACACAGAGCTATCTGAAAGTATATTTAGACTGTTTTGTTCTTAAAAGAAGATAGAATGGGGAAACTCATTTTTAAGACCGAAAGTCAATTTTATGTACTCATTCTGATGCAAAATAAAACACACATTATGAAGGTATTTAGGATTATAGTTGCTTAATTTAAATTAGTCCCAGACACTTCAAAATTTAATTACAATAAAAAATCATTAAATCCATACCTTTGAAAATAGGTTAATAATGTTGATACTGGTGTTTATTTTCTAGAAGTTATGAAGACAGTCTTGGCATGTTCAAAGAATCACATAGATTACAACCGTAAGAATTGTGATTCTAATATTTTTGGATATTGGAATCCAAAGATGTCAAAAACATCTTTTGCATAAGTTTTGGTTTGAAGTCAACAAATACAATCTGTAGATTAAAGTAAGTGTTTTCATATGTAGGCTATTTTATATCCTGAAAGTGTTATAGTCCCTGGATGTTGAGTAAATTGTAAAACCCTGTGTATTGAAACATAAGATATTTAAAGATTAATGAGAAGGTTATTGATTATACCTAGAGATGGGGGATATTGTATTTTCCTTGTCCTGGAAACCATTTTAAAGGACCTGTCCTATACAGATTTTCAGTTATAATTTTGAGGCGCTGATGTGTATAGTACGATGATGATAGCTAATGATACTATATTGTATACTTGAACTCTGTTGAGAGTAGATCCTAAACATTCCCTTAAAAAATAACTATGTGAGGTGGTAGATATGTTAATTAATTTAATTATGCGAATCATTTCACAATGTCTGTATGTGTGTGTATCAAATCATCAGGTTGTACACTTTAAATATGATGTTGTATTTGTCGATTATACCTCAGTAAAGTTGGGGAAAAAAAAAAAGTTCTGTTCTAGAGGTACCTATTTGTCAATTATTTCCAGCTCTTGGCAATCAGATTGCAAGCAAAGATTAGAGCAAGAGATTGGGTTCAGTTGGATAGTCCAAAATATGGTCAAAAATTGCCTCTGGCTCCAGAGGTTATTCTTCCAGCATTAATGAGTTATGAAAAGCCTTAGAAAAAAAATTTACTATGAATTCAGTGATTGTGGTAATTGAATTTTCATTTTGATGTAAATTTCAATATGTGTTTGAAATTTGCACACACCACTGTTTCAAAAAGTCATTATTAATTAAATCTATTTATTTATCTATTTCTTTGGTAGATAAACAGATTTTGGGAATTCCTGCAATAACTCTTTGCCTGCCCAGGATCTGGAGTTAAATGCTGAAAAATACTGTTATACACACTATAAAAACAAATGAACAAATATGTGAAGGCTTTATACCTGATATTCAATCTTGGTTCCGTTTTATCATCACCTGATCAGCTAACACTCTGTGAGAGCCACCACCCCAATTATTCAATTGTTTAACATAACGGGTTTCTCCAGGGCCCACAGCCTGTGGCTACAGAGGGGATGCCACCAACCATGACCACTCAAACTCTATCCTTTCCTCAAGTCCATCACACAGAACCTCAGCCTCCGATCAAATGTTCCTCAAATGTCTGAAACTCTGTGTCCCTCGCAGGCCCACTAATAACCCTAATCCCACCGAACTTTGTGTGGTTCTGCCCACTGCGCATGCTCCGTTGTTCCAAGGAATGACGGGTATAAAGTTATCCTGCAGTTCTGCCCTGTGATGGCCTGGCATGCTAGAGCCTTCATGTTCCTCTCTGAGGGGGAAGCAGCTCCCGCCTTCCCACTCACTCCGTGCTGCACTGTTTTGTGTGTTCCTGTGATTCAGAGTGAACTTCACATTCACAGCCACTTGACTTTTTGCCAAAAGCCCACCCTCCTCAGCGTTTGCAGATAGAATCTGAGTCCCCGTACAGGACAGATACTGTGTGGTCGTTCTTGCCTCCTCTTTCTAACACTTACATTCAAGCATTGGATTCTCTCCTTTCTCTTCCACCCAAAGCAAAATCCTTACTGAAAAATTCCTCATGGAACCCTCTATTTAAACAGCTCATTTATTTGTCAGGTGACCGAAACATGTTTGCATCTCAGGGAAAACACTGTCATTGATTTGACATAATATATTGTTGGTAAGAGAGTTTTCGCATTTATTCCCCTACTGATAACAACCTTAATGTGATTAAATCAGAGGGAAATTACCATTTCACTTCCAGTTTTGGAAGGCGATAATTTTAAGAAAGGGAAATTGAATGCCTTGTTTAAATAGTGAAAGATAAGCAACTTAGTGCTTTGGGAGGATGTATACGGTATGGAAGGCAACTAAATTTAAAATTAAGAGTTAAGAATGGGCTGATTGAGCTCACCTCACATGCAGTAAATATTCCTAGAAAAAAAAGAATTGACAAAACTGCCTGAGACTCACAGCCAAGAGAGAACTAAAATAATTCAGAACAGCATGGGGAACAGTAAATGGAAGATTTCCCTTTTCATCTGAAAAGCAAGATGGCGGCTTAGAGCATTTGGAGACATAGGAATGGGATTGTGGTTGAGAAGACTTTTCTTTTCTCATTCACACTGTGAGTTGGCATGAGAGTATTGAAAGGATGAGGACCTAAACTACAAATGTGGCCGAATCATGTCTATAATCTGGTCCTGCTCTTCTGAATTTTAGCTCAGAGTGCATGACTGAGACTTCCGGAGACATACAGCTTCCGTAATCAGGTAACTTAGTCAAAACTGCTCACCTGTGGGGTAGGAGGGGCCAAGCAGGAAGCGGAGTGGAATCAAGCAGCTCTATGAAACAAACAGCGAAGGTTTTATTCTCCCATGGACAGAGCATTGACATTTTAGTTTTTATTTCTTTAATTATCTGCAAAATACATATGTGATATCATGGAAGAAAATTCTAACAGGCAAAACAGAAGTTCCTGACTTTTTCCCAAGGGAATGTTGTCAGTTCAGTTAGTAAACATCAAGCAGTCTGTCCTGTCCCTATCTCCACATGTGTGTGCTGGTCCAAATACCCACAGGTCTAGATAATATATCCATATTTTGTCATTGTTCTTTCATATGTGCATAACTTTTTATTTTCTATATATGAACAGGCGCCTCTTTTGGAGCTCAGAATGTTTCCGGTTTATCTTAAAGATAATTCCATGTTGTACACATTCATTCTTTGCAATAATTCAATTCACTTAATTGTCACCTCTATAGGTCGTTTTTATGTTTCACCTATACAGATGATAACCGCCCTTATATACCCATTTGACTATACTTCTAGAATATATTCCAAGAAATAAATTGCTAAGACAACGGTGGTATGTGTTTTAGCTTTTATCAGTCACTGCTAAATTTCTCTCCAGAAGATTCTACCAATTCACCCTCACCTCAACTGTGCATGAGAGTGCCCATAAAAAGGACACCCTCATCAAAAATGAATTTTTTAATCTTTCTTTTATCTTTCTTTTTACTTTTTGGCAATATGAAAAGAAAATATTTGCCACTTCTGTGTTTATCAGAATCTACTTGTCTTTCACAGCCTGGCTTGAATGCAGTCACTTTCGTCTACACCTCCCCTGGCCACCTGGAACACAGCTGAACTACTGCGGGATTCGTCCAACCCTTCCTCATTACATGTCACATTCCATTCTGTATTATAGTTATTATTAGTGTGTGTTCTTAACTCTGCCTCTGGGTTGAAAGCAAGGCCAAGTTCTATGTCCAGTTGATCTTTATATCTCCCTGAGGCCCTTGTTTTAGTGGCTTATATACATAGCCGGGAGGTAAAAAGAAATTGTAAATGCACAGACATTAGAAGAAAAAAGGAAAGAGTGGAGCTCTATTCTAAATGAACCATGTTTGGGGGCATCTGGCTGGCTCAGTCAGTAGAGCATTAGTTTGACTCTTAACCCTGGGGTTGTGGATTTGCGCCCCATGTTGGCTGTAGAGAGTCCCGAAAAATAAAATCTTAAATTTTTTTTAAAAAAATAAATGAATCATGTTTGATAAGGAAATTTTGTCGCATACATTTATGATTTATCCTGAGAAGACTGAGCAAACAGTGAATATAAAAAAGGATCCTCAAGTCAGAAGAAACTTCATATAAAATCCATCCCAAGGTTCTTATGTCTAAATATAGCTACATTTTAATTTGCTATATAAATCATAATTCTTTTATTGTATGTGAAGTATAGTGAGCCCTGTGGTTGCATCAGAAACACCGAGTTCAAATCCTCTGTAAGTCACTATCTTGTGACTTTAGAAAATTCATTACTTCAAAGATGATTGTTTTCACAAGAGTTGTTGACTAGGTGTCTACTGTGAGTCAGGCACAGAAGCAATAAATATGAATGCATGTGGGAATCACAAGACATGTACGTGAACACACCTTTAGAATAATTGATATCTATGCACAAGGAGATATTACACAGTTGAGACAAGTTCTGCCTTCCTTAAAAAAAAAAAAAAGAATTGAATGCATCATCTTTTATTGACCATTTTCAATACCATTATAAAAGACAAATGTTTGTTGTTTTAACAGACAAGTTTCTTGAACCACAAACTAAATATTTTCCATGAGTGTTTTTGATTCAGGGACCTATGTGAGCCCTGGCACTTCTACAGTCTATTTTCTTTATTTCCCCTTATTTTTTTTAATAACTCATTCATATTTTTAAAGATTGTAGATTAAAGCAATGAAAATGCTGAGTGGTATCCTCATTTTCTTCTTTACATATTAAGCATCTTGTTGTGTGTTTGGAAAACAGCCTTTATAAAAACTGCAGCAATGTGAGGTCAGTGAATGGGCTAGAAAAGAACGAGGTTTCAGAGATCTTTGCACCCATTTTGATGGGAAATCTTTGCTCCGAAAGTTCCTAGGAGGGAAGCAAAAAAAAAAAAAAAAAAAAGAAGAAGAAGAAAAAAAAAACACCACCCTTTTCGCTCTAACATGTTGACCTTTGAGTGTGAATTAGTACAGTATCAGTGGCAAAATCTGAACTGTAAAATGAATCTGTTAGGATTAAGGGTTTAGCTGTTGCATGGCTAAATGGGTCAAGCTCGCTTAACTGATGGATTTAACTGATGCCACCCAAAAGACGAAAAGTTTGGATTCAGACAAACCTGCCAGCTTTTAGTATTTCTAGTATATCACACTTTTTTCACAAGACTCACAGCCTCTCAAGTTTTGAAAAGAAAAAAGAAAAAAAAAAAAAAAACCTTCACATCCCAACTTATTTTCTGAGCCGGCCTTCTTAGAGGCAAGTGAGCACTCACTCTCATCAGAGGTAACAGCTCAGGGAGGCACAGTTTTATTTGGTAAGTGAAGTTTGAGAACTGTAACCAGCACCGCGAATCTGCCTTCAACCCTCCAATAATTTATTCCAGCTTCTGGTAAGAAGAATACGAAGTTCTCCATTTGCCAAATTGGATTCACAAGGGAAAAAAAAATAGAGTACAATGCTTCCATTAATTATATACAGAACGTTTTAATGGGATAAACAGGTATAAATTGAATTCAGTTTCTTGTAGCCTTAAGAATAAAGAAATACTGGGCACCTGGGTGGCTCAGTTGGTTAAGCGACTGCCTTCGGCTCAGGTCATGATCCTGGAGACCCGGGATCGAGTCCCATGTCGGGCTCCCTGCTCAGTGGGAAACCTGCTTCTCCCTCTCTCACTCCCCCTGCTTGTGTTCCCTCTCTGGCTGCATTTCTCTCTGTCAAAAAAAAAAAAAGAAAAAGAAAAAGAATAAAAAAATACTTAGATACATTGATCAACTGATATAGGCAGCTGGTAAATGATTATCTTAAAAAAAAAAAAAAAGCGAATCCTTTATTTCTAGAGCCCACACTAATGCCTGTATCATTCTCATAGTTGTTTCTGAGATTAGGCATACATCTCACCTTTCTGTTAATTATAAGTGCCAAACCTAAGAAGTCACCCAGGCCTTACTGATATCCCCCTCAAGTCTCTATTAGTTTGCGGACACTCATGAAAATTAGAATCAGATGTAATGGCAAATCGTCAATTTTTCTGAACCGGTAAGGCTCTGAATGGACTTAGGAAAAGTATCTTTATAAAAGCTTCCTCTCAAGAGACTTAGAGAGATTCTTTGGTGGCTGTGTTATTCCCCCCACTCTCCTCACCGTAATGGAGTGAAAGTGTGGATTGATGCAGATTTTTCCATTTAATTTCCACCAAGTGTGCGTTCTCCTGCATGGGTTTATATTGCTGCCTAATGAAATAATCAGCTAGTATGCAGTGGGGGAGTGGTAGCACGAGAGGGGAGGAACCATCCTAAAAGGTCTATTATCCTGTCAATATGTGCACAGAACTCTCATTAATGTTAATTAGATTTACCCGCCAGTACAAAGGGGAGGCTAGACCTTAAACAGCAAGTCTGAGAAATCCTATCTAGCAATGCAAAACATAGAGGAAAAAAAAATTAGAAATCCTTCCTGCCTCCAAGCAACCTTAACTCGTGTAAAAGACATTTATGTGGCCATTAACTCAAGCAGAAATTGAACTTGTCAGCATTACACGCAGGATGTATAGAAGGGTAACTGTTCGTGAACAATTTCTCCAATGAATTAAATACAAACTGGATTTATTTCTAGTCACTAGATGTACTCTGTCCATCATCTTCTTAATAGAACAACTGCAAGAGGTATAGGCTGGATAGCACTTTTCATGCTTGCCTCTAAGGTGGAAGACGAGGGATCAAAAGACAGAGCTACTGTTGAAGATCCGGCTTATGAATAAAACCAAAAACCTGGGGTCATCCTTGTCTCCTCTCTTTGTCACATAGCCCATATCTAACCCATCGGCAAGCCCTATTACTTTCCTTAGAAGAAATGTGAGATCAGACCACTTTGCTTCCTGCCCCTCTCCCACCCCGATCCAGGTCAATGTCGTCTCACCCTGATGATTGTTGACAGCCGTGACTGGGACTACTCTCTACCACCACATAAAGGCCACAGATATTTTAATATGAAAGTCAAAGTCTGTTGTCGTTCTCTCCTTACTCCCGTCAGTGGCTGGCTATCTCCTTCAGAGTGAAGGATGCACGGTGGTCCTCAAGGCAGACCCCACCCCCACCCATAACCTCTGAACTCATGCACTTCAAATCTCCTTCTAAGTCTCTTCTTTCCTGCCATTCTGCCTCTGTGGGGTTCTGTGGGCATGCCAATCATCTCTGGCCTTGAGGCCTTTCTATGTGCTGTTCCCCTGATCTTCCTCCCTGTTTCCTTATTCCTTCTGCCTTTCTCTGTATTATTGGGCTAAATGCAACATAGCATCATAATAAGTACGCCCTTAACCACTTGTCAGCATGTAAACCCCATGAGGAGCTGTGTCTGGGCTTCTGCTACTGACCCGGAACCCTGAACATGGTACAAATCATAGTAGGCACTCACAAAACTTTCTGGAAGGAATGAAGTTAAATTTTATAGTAGTTGAGGATGCACTGTATTCACTCTCTATTACTAATGGACAGTGCACCCATTTTCTTAAGCATCTGGAGATTTCTTCCTACTACATCAAGAGATTATGTAAGAAATATAGCCATAGGTCAGCTCTGGGTCCCAGATTTCTTTTTTGTTCCCACGTTGGATGCTTAAACATATCTTTTGTGGGGCGCCTGCGTGGCTCAGTTGGTTGGGCGACTGCCTTCGGCTCAGGTCATGATCCCGGAGACCCGGGATCGAGTCCCACATCGGGCTCCGTGCTCGGCAGGAAGCCTTCTTCTCCCTCTCTCACTCCCCCTGCTTGTGTTCCCTCTCTGGCTGTGTTTCTCTCTGTCAAATAAATAAAATCTTTAAAAAAAAAAAGCAAAAAAAAAAACATATCTTTTGTACTCAGTGCTCTTTACTGTTAAATATCTTTCTTATTTGAAAGTCATGCATTTTTCCCCCTCTAGGTTTATTGAAAAAACCTTGCGTAGACATAGTAACCTCCTTTTTTTTTTTTTTTGGTTAACCCTGGGCCTGTCTCAAACTCAGAATTGCCAAGAGAAAAAAACCAATATCTGCTAGAAACAGGGAGCTTTAGCATCCGTATACAGACCTGAATTATGCAACCTACCAGTTTTTGTATGTGACATGTCTCAGAGGTTGACACTGAGTGGATGAGCACCGTGTCATCATCAAGTGGCAGTAGGACTTGCAGTTCATTCTGCAGTCAAAGTAAAGGAGGAGTGACAAAGTCCGTATTTGAAATTTATACTCCAGGGACGCCTGGGTGGCTCAGTTGGTTAAGCGACTGCCTTCGGCTCTGGTCGTGATCCCGGAGACCAGGATGGAGTCCCACATCAGGCTCCCTGCTCAACGGGAAGCCTGCTTCTCCCTCTCTCACTCCCCCTGCTTGTATTCCCTCTCTCGCTATGTTTCTCTCTGTCAAATAAATAAATAAATTTTTTTTAAAAAATTGGAAATTTATACTCCAGCACTGTGGCAGCCTAAAGCATTCCTGATCACTCTACAGAACCCAGTGCCTCTCTGCTTTCTTAAGCACAGAGATGAGTGCATTTAGGCTTAAATAAGGTATCTATTAACTGTCCACATTTAAGTGCGCTTTGCTCATTGTGATAATTACAAGTACATTTCTTATCGCCAAACTTTTACATCCTTTTGTTATTACAATAATATATAATAGAAAATAAGCAAGAAAGAAAACCAGGGAGAGAAGGTATCTATGAGAAGATGCCTATTATGATTTTAATAGTTCAGAAAAAAGGATAATGGAAAGCTGTAAAACTATGGTGAAAGAATTCAAGAGGTGGGAAATATTCTTTATGTATTATATGGGTTTTGTTTATGCTTGTTGCTTATCTGGTAGAATTTAGTTTTTCGTTCCAAGAAGTATTTACTGAAAAGTCTACAATATTACCATGTTGTATTGTGTGGTATTTTTGTCACAGAATCAGACTTTGTAAAAAACTATGGTTTATTCTATCCTTGTCATAATACTTATCATAAGTAAAGCAAGCTTTTAAGCTCATAAAAGTAATTAGGGAGGTGATCTGTGGAAATACTTTTACATTGTTTTAAAGCTATTTGTATTGCCTTTCTTTTAGAACCGAATTACTATGTGTTTCTAAATTGGAGTCATTGTCGTTGTCGTCTTTTTCTTCTTCTTCTTCTTCCTCTTCCTCTTCCTCTTCTTCTTCTTCTTCTTCTTCTTCCTCTTCCTCTTCCTCTTCGTCTTCGTCTTCGTCTTCTTCGTCTTCATCGTCATAGAGGTTGTGCTTTCTTTGTATAATGAATAAGAGCCTTATCTGGAAGTTGTTGTACAGCCATGTTCCATTTGAGGTAGACTTGAAAATTCAGTTACTTCTTTCTCCTCCTCCTAAAGGAATGAATGGACCAAGGAAGCCTTCTACCTTCCTGACACTGGTAATTCAATTACCGTAAAAATCATTAAGCCAAGAAAATCCAGAGCAGCAGGAATTAAATTATGTTCTCATGTTCCTAAGAGTACGCTCTCCAAAGACAGAGAATGAGCAGACAAAATTGGTGTAAAATGATGGACCCCGAGATCTGGAAGCCAAGAAAAAAGACATTAGGTCTTGAGCTGGGCCATCTTACAAAGGAGTGAAAAGAAGGGACTCAGACTTGGTTGAAGTTATTTCCATTTTGGTTTACTTTCAATTCAGCCAACAAATAGTGCAAAGATATATGAGATCAAGATATATGCTTCTAGTTTTTTCTGGAGAAAGACTTCAAGGTTGGGAATCAGTTGAGTTGGCACAAAGTAAAGAATCAACCAGGCAGGAATATCTAGAGCAGAGCTCTTACTGTCTTAACATAGACTTCTTCGCTTGGAAAGGAACCTCATCAGAACTGTCAAGTCTTCCCACTACCTGAAAAAGGCTTTTCTGCCCTGGGCCACAATGACATCCATTCCACGGTCCTACTAGCCATGGTCTAATGGGGGCTACTAATGCTTGTAATTTCATACAAATAACTTACTTGAACTCATTTGATGCACATAATAACCTTGAAAAGTAGATTTTGTTTTTATCCTAATGTAACCTATAAAGATACTGAAGTATAGTGAGTGACATTGGACTAATAAAAGTAGTCGCCATTTTGTATTTTGTATTTACTAATTGCTAGGCACTACCCTAAGTATGTTGTATTTGCTATCAAATTTTATCCTCAATATAACTCCATGAGGTGGATGCTCTTATCAGTATGTAGGGTTTTGTTCTCCATCGCCATCACCATCATCATCATCATTTTTACAAAGCCAGGGCACCACACTTAAGTACCCCCCCAAAGGATAGTTGTAGTAAAATGGCAACGAAACTATACCTATTCATATTTAGCCCCACATGCCTATGGTAGAAAATAAGGTATGTGAAGAAATTTTTTTAAACCATGAATGGCAATACAAACTCAGGTTTGTATTGTTAAAAAATGTTTCCTTCAACTTTTTTGAGGTATAATTTACATGTAATAAAATTCACTCATTTAAGTGTATGTTTCAGTGAATTTTGGCACATTTGTATACCCTGTAACAACTACCCCAATCAAGGTATAGCACATTTTCATCCTCCCAAAAATGTTTTCTTTTGATCCTTCCCAGTGAATTCTAGCCTTCTCTCTATACAGGCAGCCATTGATCTGTCAGCGTGGATGGTCCTTTTCTAAACTATCATTAAAATGGACTTAAACTATATATCCATGGAGTTGTCACTATCTCATTCCTTTTTATTGCTGGGTATTATTCCACTGAACATATGTTTACCGTTTGACTGGCTGATGGAAAGTCTGTTGTTTCCAGTTTAAACTATTGTGAATAGAGTTGCTATGTTCCTTTGTGTGGAAGTCTCTGTAAGGACATGCGTTTTCGTTTCTGTATGGTATACCTAGAGGTAGAACTATTGAGTCATATACTAAGTCAAGTCTATGTCAATTTTATAAGAAACTGGAAATGTGTTTTCTGAAGTAGTAGTACCACCTTGCTTCCCCCCCTGCATTCCATAAGACTGACAGGTGTTTCACATCCTTACCAACATTTGGTACAGTTAGTCTTTCTGTTTGTTAACTTCTTCCTTTTTTTTTTTTTAAGGTATAATAGACCTACAACATTTTATTAGTTTCAAGTACACAACATAATGATTCAACTATTTGTATATATTCCAAATGGCTGCCACCACAACTCTAGATGACATCCACCATCATACTTGGTCACAGAATATTTTTTTCCTGTGATGAGAACTCCTAAGATTTTCTCTTTTAGCAACATTCAAACATGCAGTATAGTAGTATTACCTACAGCTGCCATGCTGTACATCACATTCCCATGGTTTATTTATGTTATAACCAGAAGCTTGTACCTTTCAGCTCCTTTCACCCATTTTACCACTTCCCACCTGCACCTCTGGCAATCACAAATCTCTTCTGTTTCCTTGAGCTTAGTTTGTTTGTTTATTTGTTTGTTTTAGATTCCCCATATATAGTGAGATCCTGTAGTATTTGTCTTCAGTATTTGGTTAATCGTTTTCGTTTTAGCCATTGTAATGATTATGCAGTGTTTATTTTGTTGAGGCTTTAATTTGCTTCTTTCTAATAACTAATGATATTGAGGGTTTTTTTTAATGTGTTCATTGGCTATTTGTATATTTGCAGGTGTCCATTCACAGCTCTTGCCCCCCTTTTTTAAATTCTTTGCCTTTTATTAGTAAGTCAAAAGAATTTGTGGGGCACCTGGGTGGCTCAGTCATTAAATGTCTGCCTTTGGCTCAGATCATGATCCCAGGGACCTGGGATTGAGCCCTGCATTGGGCTCCCTGCTTAGTGGAAAGCCTGCTTCTCCCTCTCCCACTCCCTCTGCTTGTGTTCTCTCTCTCATTATGTCTCTCTCTTTCAAATAAATACAATCTTAAAAAAAAATTTTGTTATATATTCCACTGAATATAGTCCTTGCTTATGGGCTTAACTTTTAATTTTCTTAATGATTCATTTTGATGAGTGTTAACTTTGACAAAGTCTAATTTCTTTTCCTTTATAGTTTCTTTCTTCTGTGTCCTAAAAAAATATTTACCTACCACACAGTTGTGAAGATTCTCTATATTTCCTTCCAGAAGTTTTATAGTTTAAATTTTTATTTTTTATTTCTACACTTGATTTTCAGTTAATTTTTGTTTACCAATTATGATTAGAGTCTGGATATATATTTTTTTTTCCCAGAAGGGTATACCATTTTTTTAGCATTCTATTAAAAAAGTATTCTTTCCCCATTGGATTACCTTCTCACCTTTGTTGAAAATCAGTTGACTATGTGTGTATAGCTCTATTTCTTAGGTTAGTATTTTTAATTTAAACATTACAGATAAATATTGGATGAGACGTTTTTAATCTCCTTAACCATTAACTGAGAAATTTGTCTCACAGATTTTGAGTAGGCCAAACTCAAAAGTCCCAGTTTTCTTATCCTAGGATATTAATAAATCCAAGATTTAGAGGAATTCTTATTACTCACATTTCCAGATAAAGAGATTTCCACTGATTATCCCATTGGGGAGAGGAGGGAAGAATTTCATTTTTTTTCACACATTTCTAGTTTCTCTTCTCACCTCTTTCTGTGCCCTTCCCTATCACAGAGATTATAGCTAATTAAAGTGATGTGAGCCTGAGGCCCAGGCCTCTCTGAAAGAGTGACATCTGGGCCCATACTTAAAAAGAATGATCTGGGAAAATATCTGTCAGACCGTCCCAAGCAGAAGGATAAGTACAAAGAACTGAAGTCCTCTGATCAGCCTTTGAAGGCTTCTGTGGTGGGATTACTGGAGGTGTATCTAAGCATGGGGAAAGGAGCTAATGAAAGAAAGGATGGTCTTACTGTAATAGACAATATAACGTGGAAGATGGAAGGGTAAGAGTTTGGAAAGACCACATGGGTACAATTATGAAGGGGCATGAATACTAAATTTAACAGATTAGTTTGAATCCTGAGGCAGCAGATAACCACTTACCTCATGGTTGCCATGATAGGAAGGGTATTTTAAGAAGATTAATTCAGAGCCATCTTGTGTATAGTCATCTCTGAATAATTAACTCTATTAAGTTGGTTTTCTAAGTGAGTTTGAATCATAGAAAGGGTTAGGTGGTACCTGATCAGGAGGTTACTACAATGATGTAAACTAAAACAATTTCAATGGCCTAGAAAGAAAGGAATCAAAGAAGGTGGAGTGATATGTCAAACATCAGTATCTCTCAATAACTAACACGTAAGAACAACATTTTACGTTACTCTAATATTTCATAAGTTTCTTCAGTTTCTACCAAACACCCATGAATGACAGCGGTTGTATGCCCACCTCTCATGGTATAATCTAAACCTTTGTAATGTATTTTTCATGAAGACAGGTGGGTTTTGTTGTTGTTATTGTTCTTTGGTTTGGGGATTTGCTTTTTATTTTTGTTTTTGTGTTCTTTTGTTATTTGATTCACTACTATATTCCAAGTATCTAAAAGACAACCCAGCACGTAATAGGTATTCAGTAAATGTTAGATGAATGGAAAATCTTCGAAAATTAGCGCAGTCATCATGAATCTGAAAAGAGTACTAAAAAATGTAGGATCCTCATCACTATGCCAGGGGCTTACAGGATATTTCTTTGGTTGACTGCACAAATGTAAAGAAATATTCATGTGGCATTCTTTAGATTCCCAAAGTTAAAACTTATTTCCTTGGTCTTGGCCAAGAAAAAAAATAAATAAAAAGCTACACCATATAATAGATTTTGGATGCTATAGGCATTTGCTTTATGAATAACCCTGAAAAGAGAAACTAGAAATGTATGCAAAAAAAATGAAATGAATAACATTAATGTGTTATATTTACCTGGACTACATACATTTCAGAACAACAGGCCACACATATTTATGAATTCAAATTCTTCTCTTATTTAGAAAGTAGTCTAATTATATAAGAAGAGCTAATGTCCTAGAGTAATATGTAAAACAGCAGATAGGGAGCTAGTCAGTTTCTTTTCAATGTTAAGTGATAGCATAGCTTTGTAAATCATTCTTACTGAAAGAGTGATACTTGGAAAGTAACATTTTTCACTTATTTACTTCACTTGGCGTTGCTGGAATGACCTACCTCCAGCGTAATCTGACACGACAGGACTGGATGCCAACACACATGCTGCATTATGAGTGTTTCAGGCCGTTTGCTCTAGTGTAAATCCACATAGACCGTCTAAAAATGCTGTTCTGCATAGTTTATTTTGTCTCTCGGCCATAGAGCGCTAAGCCCTGGACATTACTGCGTACAGTGGGTTTTGAATTCCTTGCCCATGGACCACAGCCAGCATTACACACAGAAGTTAATGACCGATTGTTATCTTAGCCCATAGCTTGCATTCCTTTTGATAAGACTATTTCAGCAAGGGGGTGGATCACAAAGTACAGGATTAATTAAGGTCAAATCCCAATGAAACGTGCAATCTATTTTCTCAAGGAAAGAACTTGGAAGAATCACAGGGTGAATTTTATATACCAAAACCCAATTTTTAAAATAACGTTTAATTAAACTTGAAGCTTAATTTCCTTCTTGTTTAAAGAGAGAATAGTCATGCAACATAATTTAAATGTGCCTGTATATCAGCAGACGGGAAGCATTTATCATTGCTGTGAACTCCTGTCATTTACAATGGTGATGAACCACCCTGAGCGTCCTAACAATCCAGGCACATCTAAATCATCTGACTATGCTGACACTAGTTTATTAACATCTGACAGTAAAAATTGGTCTCTGGCGAACCACTGAATTTGGGTCCAGTGGTGTACTGTTATTTTAAAAACGTGGGTTTTGATGGAGAATGATCGACGAAGTCAGCCTTGTGGCTCAATGCACTAATCATTGCCATTTTAATGCATTGCAAAAAATCTAATCCCAACTGGGATTCTAACTCCAGATTGCGCTGAATTTCTGGATCTCTTATAAGTTGTTTTTCTTCCGGGATGGCAATGCCATTTTCTCCTCATTATCTCTGATAATTTTTCCTATCATATTATGAAGTCCTTCAGAAGAAGTTAATTCTCTTTGTTGAAACTCCATAAGGAAGCGCCGTTGAGTGAAAGTCCTTTGCACATTGCGGGCTTTCTTCTATGCTTTTAGGGAAGGTAAGTTATACTTAAAGATGATACTTAAAATAAGAATTTTTAAATGTAGGTTGCCTTCCTTCACTCCTGAATGTGTCACAATGTGGTCACAAACTCAATCCTATCCTGCTTCCATCTTCCCCAAGACCGGGTAGCTTGCAGAGATCATTAAGTCCTCCTGCAGAGAAAGCTGGCATGCGAAAAAGTCCAAAGCTAGATGTTAGGTCTACAGGTATTTTTGTTTCTGTTTATTTTTGTTTTTAGGACTCTATCATTAAACAGTAAGAATGTGCCTTTCCAGCTGCCTTGTAGTTTATAAAACTGCATAAACTGGAATGTAAATACCATCCTAAATTAAGATTAGATTAATATACCAATCAGACAATAATGATCTGAGTGAATAATACTTGATTCCTTCTGTCTCAGATAAAATGTTTAAATAATTTGAAACTGGGGAAGTCCTCTATCATTTATGGGCTCCAGTTTCTGCTTCTGTAGAATGAGTCTTCTGATAACTGCCTCTCCTGACCTCAAGCCAAGAATGTGTGGCCCTCGCATATGCCCCATATCACCCTGACTTTTTCCCAAGAGGAAATTTGGCTCATGGATCTCCCTACCCCTTGTATGTCTACTAGATTGCACATTATAAGCCAGTGGCAGACTCTCCTTCAATATCATATTTCCAGAATCCAGTAGAATACATGTTATGACCCAGAATAGAAAATCAATTTTGATTAGACAAATGACCGACCACCTATTACCTACTCAATGTGCAAGTTTAATGTACAGTTGAGTAGAAGAATGTATATGATGGTGTTTAGAAAAACTGCTTATAGAAACAGTGCACTAATTCATTATAAAGATTATAGTACCCAAGTGTAACCATAAAGATTCTTGAGGGTAAGAATCAAAGCTTTGCGTGTTTATTGTTTATTCATTTGTCTTGGTCTGCTTTTTGGCCATTATCAGTTTTAACATCAGAACTCAGTATAGACTTATACACATATTATATCCTCAAAAAATTGTTGTTATTGTTATTTGGTAATAATGCACTACACTCAAACATCCTTCCTTAGAGAAGCCCCTTCTCGACTCTTCACCTAAATGGGTTGTCCTGGTTTACTCACTCCTGATCCCAGTGATTCTCACTCTGACTCTTCCCCCCTTTGTAACTGTAGGACTCTTGTGAGGATCTATTGACTATCCATCTCTCTCACTGAATGAGCAGTTCCCCAAGGGTGGGGACGGCTCTGTTTTGATAACCCTGTGACTCCCACATCTGATACAGTTGCTGTTACAAAAGGAATTGTCCAGGGTGTTTGGAGGAAGAAGGAAGGGGAGGAGAGAATAAGTTAGGGAGCTAGGAGGGAGAGAGAAAGGAATAAAATGATATGCTTAAATGTAAATTGTTAGTGAATTTGATAAATCCAGGCTTCTATTAAAGCAACAAAGGCTATTGACTTTGTTCGTACATTACCTCCTGATGAGTGTCTTATACCACACCTGTACTCGTCTCTCTCTTTTCATGTAAGGGTGGGGAGGAACCATATTCCAAGAATAAGTTGAGAGGAAAAAAAAATTCAGATTGCACGGGGCACCTGGGTGGCTCAGTGGATTAGGACCTCTGCCTTTGGCTCAGGGCGTGATCTCAGGGTCCTGGGATCGAGCCCCACATCGGGCTCTCTGCTCAGTGGGGAGCCTGCTTCCCCCCCTCTCCCTCCCTCCCTCTCTACCTACCTGTGATCTATCTCTCTGTCAAATAAATAAATAAAAACTTTTTAAAAATTCAGATTGCAAATTTTACATTGTGGGTGATATAGTCTCAGGCAAAATAGTCCAAATAGAATTTTTCAGAAGTAGAGCTATATGGAGTTTGGATAGGTAAAAGATGTGAGCCACATACAACTTAAGTTGGTACTTAAATTGTCCATATAAAATGGACATTAAGAAAAATAAGGCCTATACCCTAAAAATACAAAAACAAAACCAAAACCTAACATTCACATCCTTTAAACTGGAATCTTGGACTTTATATTGCAAAAGCAAATGAGAAATGTCAAATAAAGTTCAAGGGCGAGTAATGCAAATGGAAAATTAATGGCTTTATTTTTCTCTGTGTTAGGCATCATTTCCTAAACATTTGAAGCAAAGTGTATATTTAAACCACATTTAGATTTATCTTGACATCTTTTTAAAAGAAAAATAGGAATTATAATGCAATTTGTGTATATTCTTTCACTTCATACCCTTTCTGTCTATTATAGGATTAATGTAGGGAGAGCTATTCTTTTAGAGAATGTCAGAAAGAACAAAGTACTCAAAACGGTATCGTTGATTATAAGTAAGCTGTTTTGTCTTATACTAATATAGTGAATTCTCTCAATAATATAATTTTTTTTAATTTTTCAAGATAATTTTAGTGACTCATGATCAGAAAACTGAAGGATAAAGAGAAATTTATCTCAATGTAAAATATTTCAGTGCACTTATATACCAGCGAGCTATTTCTTGAGGGCAACTTTAAATCTAAGTCAAGTCACAAATGAATTGAGACTGGTGATCTCACTTCGTCCTTTGGAAAACTATGTATATCACAAAATCTGTATACATTTTGACATAGTCGGCAGCATTTGCTTGAAATAGGCTCTGAATCAACTGAGCATGGAAACTCAATTTGCCTGGGGGTATACTGGCCTTTAAATAAAGAGGGTTGATATTCTCTGCGTAGAACAATGGAGAAATGTCCCAACATCTATAAATTTGTGTATACCATAACCGTAGTAAGACGGTCTTGGTTTCAAGTCATCAGCTGCTCGTAGAATGATTATAGATACTTTTTTGGAACAAAAGTATAATAAATGGGCTTTTAAGCTTACTTGAACACGTATTTTTTTAGAGTACTCGTTTCATCACATATTTTCTTTTATTTCTCCCAGAAGATTATTTTTGCGTTATCTCTCCAGCAACCTTGGTCATGCAGAATCCCACCTGCTGATCCCAGAGCTCTGTGACAGCCATTGCACATTGCTAATGGTAACATTGCACTTGTGAATAGATGAGTTTGGATGTCTGATTTAGCCCAGGGGTGCAAAGGGCCTGCTCAGAGAGGGTATGATGAAGCTACTTAGGAACAGTGAGACCCAAATTAGGAATAAATAAATGTGTAAGCAATTATCCACGGGCACATACTACCTTAAAATAATTGGAACCACTATGCACATTGCTTAACGCTGCCTGACAGCAGCTCTCAACTTGGATCCTCACTTCCATGCTAGCCTGAACAAAATAAAGAAAGGTAAAAGCACCGCGTATAGAAGCCAGACTTCAGTGGGGCTATGGAACTATTTTCAGTTGTTTTATATGGTGCCTCCGATTATTCTATCATTTAAAATGACTGGATTATTGCACTCAGAAATTTGGGTGGCAAGGAAGAACTTCCTTTTCAAGTTACCAAGAATAATTTTAAAAAAGATTTTTAGAAGCTTTTTTCAAGGTAGTTGAACAGTAAAAGTATATTGTCTCTATAGGATCTCCTATAAAATCTATTATTTGGGATATTGCAAAAGGTTGATTCATACAACTTCTGGAAGATTGCTTTGAAAGAGTAAAAACCTTACTTGCACGACGCTTGGCTACCTGCTGATAAATTTCACTTTTTCTTATGCAATGATGGCCTGTTAACATAGCACTTGGAAAGATAAAATTTTAAATTTTTTAAAGATTTTATTTATTTATTTGACAGAGAGAAACACAGTGAGAGAGGGAACACAAGCAGGGGGAGTGAGAGAGGGAGAAGCAGGCTTCCCGCTGAACAGAGGGAGCCCGATGCAGGACTCGATCTCTGGGATCATGACCTGAGCCGAAGGCAGTTGCTTAACCAACTGAGCCACCCAGGTGCCCCTAAAATTTAAATTTTAAGCCAAAATCATTATTCGGCGTAAGTGGAAATATTAAACCAAAACCAAGGATAGACTGGGGAGATTGGGAACTGGAGGAAGACAGAGACAAAAAGATTGAAGGAATAAAGGAGGAAAGACACTAGTCTACTGCCATGGTTAGATTAGGATTTTTACAGTAACTGTGTTATCACATGGCAAAGACTGTTTAGAGACGTGTTCCACTCTACTGAGGTAGTACTCCAATCTATATGTACATATAATTAAGTAACTAACATAAATTAGGCATAGGCAAGGTACCTAAAATAAAATACTCATACTGTATTTTAAGTTATTCTGATTGCTTCTTCCACCCTAATTTTAATGCATCCAAACATTTTTATCATATAAATGAAGTTTGAAAATGTCAGCCAAAATCCAAATCCCAGAATTTTATTAACAGCAAATAGTTGAGTAAAGTGCTTGTGAGATGGGTAAGCAGATCGGATCCCTCTGCTTTTCGTACTGTGACTTAGCATCTGTCTTACCTGTTTCCTGCAATCCAGGAGTCAGTCTGTTGGTGGTAGCAATCTGGGTATTACTGCATCTGTTGCTTGAAGAAGAGATCATGCAGGAAAGTTTGCTTCCCAGCTGAACGGATTAAGAAAAGGAATTTGGTTTCAGTTAAACAGGTTGTATCGACGCCAAACAATATCCAGCCGTACGGCTTAAGAGGCTGTTACCTTACATGTGACAAAACAAACTGGCCAAAATCATATGGCATGATGATTGCCTTTAAACATGCCACAGGCGCGCGCGCACACACGCACATGCACATGCACGCAAATTAGCAGCTTGCTCTCTGCCTCCAAAGTAAAGCTTACAGTCACAGCTAATTGTATAAGACACTTGAGTGGTGCTTAAAATAAAAGGTACTTTGTTCTTGCCAGGTTTTTAGCATCTCAAAATTCAAATGCCAGCACTCAAATATCAATTTCCTTATCAACACATAGACTCAAGGAAATGAAATAAAACTAAATAAATGGCACATGAAGATTTTTTATGTGAACGTACATCTGTCTACCGAGTGATTAGTGATTTTTCTTTGATATTGAATCGTTATGGCGACTTAAATGAGTGCAGTTCTGCCCCTTTATCCCAGCCCTCGATTTTTAATGTATCTCAAGACTTTTCCAGACAGCAAAGTTTATTTTATTGAATGCTTTGACGTCGATGGTGAGCTGGTTTCTTTGAATACATTTTAGAATCGATTTCTTCTGAAGATACAGCGTATTACCGCTGTAGCAAGAGAAATAATTAGATTTGGTCATACCAGTTGTTCGAGAGCTGCCTCAAGCAGATGGGGAGCCTAATCCTTCAATAGCTATAAACAAATAAAATTCAAAGCAATGCTATATTTCAGGAAGACAAGTAATATATTAAAATAAATCAATGACTACTTGAATATAAAGAATATTCTAAATGCATATTTTGGTTTTCTAGACTGCACTCCCCCATTCTTTCTCTCTTTTAGTCTGTTATATAAATCTTTAGAGCTAGTGCTTGCACCCAGTGATACTTCTTACAATTTCAAAGTGCAATTTGCCCAGAACAAAGCGAACTGCTTTTAAACTTTGATCTCCTCCTAAGGTTTCCATTCTAGAGGGGATATAGACACTGCAGGCCAAATTTGTCCCCGATTCCCTAAGAAAATATAGTAGCTTCAATTCAGAGAGAAGTGAAATTTTGGGGATGTGTTGGCCTTGTAGCTTCAATCAACAGGCTCTGAACTTGTATGGCCTAAAGTAAGTCCTTCAATGAACAGCACATACGAAATCCAAATCTCCATCTTCAAAGGCCTCTAGCAGTGGATGGAACACAAAGATGAAAGGCTCATGAGAAGAGATAATTAAAACTTAATGGATGCTTGTTGTATAAGCAGGTGCAAAGAAAAATGATCACTTTAGGTATTCACACAGAATTTATAAGGAGTTCTATGTGTTATGAGTAATTAATTTCAGATAGTTAACACTAGAAAGATGACCCTTAAAAGATATGGGTCAAGGCTAAGTGCCTAACTCTCTCTTCTGTTATGTTTTATGGGGTGTTTTATACTCAATTTAAGAAAAAGACACTAAATCCAAGAAAGCCAGAGAAAAGCTGACCTCTTCTGAAATTTTCTGTTGAACTGATTCCGATTAAAGCAATGACCTTTTGATTTTATGAGGTCTCACCTAAAAAGCCTCCTAAGATTAAAGGGCAAGATACATACCTTGGAGGGGAGGGGCGGGGAGGGGGGGGAGAGAGACTGACTGGGGCCTCTGACCGGATGGTTTCAGGAAATAGAAGTATCTCTTGCCTGAGGGGTTGGCCACTGAGGCATTTGCTCTGACAGGACCCAGCCATGGTCTCTCAGGAAATGGCCCATCCACCAACAAAGTAAGATGGGGATGTAGGATGTCAGAAAGATGCATGATAATTTTACAAAGCTTTCAGAACTTCATTCTCCAGGAAGCAACTATAGCTGTCTAGTACCAGCTACTTTTGTTTGCGTGTGTCAGAGGGCTCGAGCTTGAATGAGCTTTCCTACACATTCCATTTGAAGCCAGGTCTTGCTGTGTTTGCTTCGGTCATGTATGTGTCTGTATAGTGGCATCACCGCCTCCCAACCCGGCCATCTCTCCTCCACTCTGCTCCTCCTGTCATCATCCCTCAATTCTCTTTGAAGTTCCTTAGTGTTGCCAGAAAACAGTAGCCATTCTGGTATCCAGTTATGACTATGTTGATGTAGTTTATCCTCCTCCACATGGTTATTTGCTCTGATTTGCACGCAGGGCCAAATATTGTCAACATCGGACAAGCACCGGCAGGAACTTAGCTCTAAGACGTGTATTTGCCACGGTGAGCGAGTAAACATAGATACAGGGGCAAACACTGAGAAAAACAAACAGGAAAATTAAAACAGAAAGAGAAAGAGAATGAAGAATAAGATTTGCATCGATTTGCTGGATTTCAGGATTTTCCATTTGGAAAGCCAAACACCCTCTTCCTCAAAAAGCTCAGTATAGTTTCTATACAAATGACCTCGAATGAGGCTTTTTCCTGACAACCTGAAGTCTCTACGCCAGTAAATCTGTGAATAGTGAGTGGTTCTTCCTGGAGTGACTGTCACAACATAAAAGTTAAAAAATAAAATTCTCAAACTTAAAAATCTTACATTTTTTTTCTGTTAAATGTCTTAAATATTTTTTGATGCAAGTTTCCTCTTGTAAAAACTTAATTACAAAACTATGAAAATGGATCCATGTACATAGGTAAACAGGCCATAATCTGTGCCTGCCATTGGAGGAAAAAGTGGAATGTTACCTCTTAGTTTAAAAAAAAAAAAAAAATAAGGGGCGCCTGGGTGGCTCAGTTGGTTAAGCGACTGCTTTCGGCTCAAGTCATGATCCTGGGGACCCAGGATCAAGTCCCACATCGGGCTCCCTGCTCGGCGGGAGGCCTGCTTCTCCCTCTCTCACTCCCCCTGCTTGTGTTCCCTCTCTGGCTGTGTTTCTCTCTGTCAAATAAATAAATAAAATCTTTAAAATAATAATAATAATAAGATGCGCCCGGGTGGCTCAGAGGGTTAAGCCTCTGCCTTCTGCTCAGGTCATGATCTCAAGGTCCTGGGATCGAGCCCCACATCGGGCTCTCTGCTGGGCAGGGTGACTGCTTCCTGCTCTCTCTCTGCCTGCCTCTCTATTTGTGATCTCTCTCTCTGTCAAATAAATAAATAAAATCCTAAAAAAAAAAAATAAGAAGTGATCACAGTTAGTCCAGCACTGAGCTGGTTCCTTCATCTCCCTGCTTCTCATTATGAATAAGAGACCACAGGACTTCTTTTAGTAAGCACTTTAGCCCAGAATGTTTTAGCTTTTATTATGGACATTCTCAAGTAAATACAAAAGTAGAGAGTATATTTTGCAAGTCTCATTTCATTGATTCCCTAGCCATTACTTATTTATTATGGTTTTATTGCTGAAGAACTTGAAAGCGAATCGTTTCATTCCCAAATACTTTAACGTGTCAATAAAGACACTTAATTACAACGTTACTCTTTGTTTTTTTAGAATACCGCCAAGACGTTACCCCACCTTATACAAGATCAGCGCCTAGTCCCAGCTAACCTTCTGTCCGTGGAGAAATATCTCTGATTGTCTCAAAAATGTCTTTTCACAATTTTTTAAAATCAGGATTCAAACAAGAGGCATGCGGTACATTTTTTTTTTCAACCTGTATTTTGTATTCTGTGTTAACTCCCCTTCCTTTTTAATGTCATTTATTTGCTGATGAGATTCAAGGCTTTCTTTCTTTTTTTTCTTTTTTTTTTAAGGCAATAAATTCCATACAGGTGGCCTCCCTTAGAGGGATGCTGAGAGTGATTAGCGGGTCCTGGTGCCATCTGCCTGGTCAGTCCATTGTAAACGCCCTCATCCTTTTACCTAGAGGTCCTGGTATCCTTGGTTGATTATTACCTAGACCCATAATTCTATTAGGAGTTACAAACTACTGACTTTCTGAATCTGTCATTTTTTTATCAAATTCATTAAAATGCCTGCATCTCAGTTTGATAGTAAACTACCAGTTGGGCCTCTGTTTCCAAAGATAACAAAGAGGGTAGTTAATTTTGCCACTGAATGAAGTCACAGACCTAGTGAGGTGTCACGGCGTCAAACCACAGAAGGGGTGAGGGGACTGGGTTAGCAAGAAAATTTCTTCAACAGACATCAAAATGATCTCTGTCTTGTTCAATTTTGGATAGTGGGAATGGAAAAAGAAATCATGCCCCAGTCCTGAGACTGTCCTCCAGCTTCTTGGTAAAGGGCTATAGGGTGGAGTATTTTTCTTTACCTCCCTTACTACTATGAACTTATTCTCGGGACTCTCCACGTATTTTTTCTATTAGATTATCTCAGAAGGCCACAGCTAATGCTGAGTCTATTTCTCACTTTATATAAAAGTCAAGCAGGCAGAAGGCTGAGAAATCCAGTAAATCAAGATTTTACTTGGTGTTTTCTGTCTTCTCCAAATCAAGTCCATCCAGAAGAATAAAATGGGAGCTGAAATAAGCTTATCTCCCAGAAGGCCCAAGGGCAAATGTAAGGTTCTGGCAAAGAATTAGTAAAGGCTTAGAGAATGAAATAAATGCTTGTTTCAAATATAACTTAAGGTGTTATGGACTAACACCAACCTAATCTCTGAGGGAATAAAAACAAGTCCATCCCTTAAGTGGGTGAGGCCCTTCCACAATAGCTAGCATATTGACTCTCGGCTCTGTGGTTACCATCAGACACAAAAGGAGCAAAACATTATCTTTACTTGACTGATGAAGACTCTTTTTTGACCCACCTGTGCCACCTATTAGAGCTCTTAAGGAACACAATATTGTTTCTTTGGCCGCCATGGAACTCCCTGTGAAGACGGAATATCTCTCTCACTCTCTCTCTCTCTCTCCCTTGCCACACCAATCCATATATAGATATATGTATATATATTTTTTAAAAGATATATGTATATACTTTTTTAAAGTATATAAAGCAGCTATTTAAGTAAGAGATACTACGTATGAAAAACTTTCTTCCACTCCTTGCGTATCCTGTATCTACAATTACAGAGATAATTTGTCTATTTGTGAATGTCATGCTTTTCCTCAATTGTGCAATTCCTCAATTTGAGATACTAAAAGCCATATAACCAATAGACAGGTTCTGGGCACAGAGAGGATGGGGCTTTAATATTAGTCTAACATACCACCTGGCTGTCACGTGACCTTGCCGGTTCCCTCGCCTGTAAAATTGTAATTGTAATTACTTTTCAAGATTGTTACAGAAGCTGTACATTATGTGTGTAACATACCTAGAGCAGTGCCAAGAACATGGAAGAGACTCAAGAAATGACCCAATAAATGTTATTTACTACTATTATTTTTAGAGAATGTTCAATTTTTAGAACCAATTTAAACTCTATTTTTTTTTTATTTTGCCATAAAGCAAATCTGGTGTTGAAGCAAGACCTGCTTTTCCCATGCTCACTTTCAATGGGAGGATGGGCATTTCCTTCCTTATCACCATGTTTCATTGCTGGCTTGGACCTTGTTGATGCTGATGGTCTCTTCCTAGGAGGAATAAGAGAGCCAGGTTAAAATCTCTAAAATATTTGCCTGTGATCTAACACAAACTGGAATCTCAGAGATTTGTAATTATTGCTCAGTAAATAAGGTGAGGTCAGAGTCTTCCTACTCAGAGCCACTGACAAGACTGGGGAAACTCAGTTCAACCCTTGAGCTCAAACCTATAAGATTTAGCCACTTTGGGTGGCCAGTCTTCCCTAGTCCAAGCACTTCACTTGACATCACTGGACTTCTGCCTTGTTTTAAAGCCCAACTTCAACCTCTCTATAGGCAGGGATGTGCCTTATCCTCCCTAGTCCCTTAAGTCTAGTCCATTGTTTAGAGCCTTGCTACATGCTGACAGATGTCTTCAGGTCCTTGTATTGACCATCAGAGGATTGCTTTGTTTCCTCTCTCCCTCAATCTATAAGGATGGATGGAGAGTATCAAACCCCTTCACTCTCCTGAGAATCTGTTTGCCTCGTCTGAGATCTCTTGATGCCATACTTTCTGAAAATATCTCCTGGACTAATGCTTTCTTCCTCACCTGCAGAGGAAAGTGGTTGCCCAAAACCTGTGGGACCCTTCTTGATGGGCAAGTTCCAGGCTTGGTTTTCCCCAATAGGTCCTGTCCAGCCATACCTGAGAGAGTTAAGGCAGAACATCTAAATGCAGAAATAATATTTGGGACTCATATGTCATTGGCTACTGCCAGGTGGGGGTCATCTGCTTTTGAGATATAGTGGAGACCTCTGGGCTAGGAATCTCTTAATCCATGATCTCTCCTCTGCCAAGGGCAAGAAAACGTAGAATCTAACTCTTTCCTTTTTGTTTGCATCAAGCATTTTTGCTTGGCTCATAAAACCAAAAACTTCGTTGACGAAGAGCATCTAGAATGCTAATATTGGAATTAAGCAAAAAGAAAACCAGAGAAATACAGCTTGTCTTTTTTAATGAAAGGAAGAATGGCCAGTAGTAATAGATGTCCAAGACACCACCCACAAGTAATCATAGTTATTAATGCAGAGGGGTTTTTTTCAATTTAACAAGTTTAAAACTTCAGATATGTAAGATGATAAGTTCCAGAACTCTATTGTACAACATTATGCCCAGAGGTATCAATACTGTATTGTGCACTAAAATTTTGTTAAGGGGGTAGGTCTCCTGTTAAGTGTTCTTACTGCAATTTTTAAAAAAAATTTTGGAATCATTACATACACACACACCACAAACATGGACACACACTCATATATTTTTGCACATCCATCTTTTGAAAATTTGATATTAGTTAAATTTTATATTAGATAAATTTTTTAACTTCAAAACAAGGAATGAAAAGTTACAGGATCCAGAAAATCCAATTGAGTGCATTGTTGGTCTGTTGCTAAACATGTTATAAATGTTCACTAAAATTGATGCTTATTGAAAATTAGTTGGAAACTTGATTACTAAAAATGATTAAAGGCCCTTTTTTTTTAGATTTATTTATTTATTTTAGAGAGAGAGTGTGTGGGAGAGGGAAAGAGGGAAAGAATTTCTCATACTTCCTGCTGAACACAAAGCTAAACTCTGGGCTTGATCTCATGACCCTGAGATCATGACCTGAGTGGAATTCAAGAGTCAGTCACTCAACCAACTGAGCCCCACAGGCATCCAAGACATTCATCTTTTATAGAGGTTTTGCAAGTATTTTGATTTTTTCAATGAATTTATGGTAAACTAATGGGAAAGTTCTACTTTTACCTCTTTCCTATCCTGTGATATGAATCAAATTATTTAATATTTCTGAGTTTCGGGGCCTTCCCCTTTAAAATTAGAGTATCGATATATACTGACCATAAGATATGATAGTTTATGTGTCATCAGCCTTTCTCAACTACCTGCCACCATGAAATGCATGACACGTGACATATTTGTGTGTATCACATTCCCAGAGCATTAACTGTACTACCTACCCATGCTGTCTCCCACTTGAGGAATGTTAAATGCAAATGAACATCAATGAGTTCAGGATACCTTAAGTATAAAATAAGAAGCATTTTTTTCCCTAAAATAAATCTACCAGTGTTTCACAATGAAGATGCTGAAATCTATAGTGTTAAAATACATAATTAATTGGCCTGCACCAAACCAAATAAGGTACAATTATTTCAGTAATTAAAGTGGAAGGCCTATTTCTCACTCTGCAGAAATCTCACTCAGGTGGGTAAATATTTTGCAAGTTTGGATGCCACCTGACAAAAAAACAATTAAAAAACTCACTGTTTAATTTGTTAATTTGTTACCTGATTTAAATTAAAGATAAATTAATCTGTGTTCTTTAGTTATTAGTGGAGATTCATGTAAACAAGATTTAGAGAAATAAATAGTATTGAGTTTCTTTGTGCCTGATTTTAATAATGAAATCACTTTCAAAGACAACTCCTCATTTGTTCCACTTAGAATAATTTTGAGAGCAAATCTCTGAGCCACAATTGATAGCTTTCAGATAACACCTTCATCTCAAATGTTTGCTTATTATAAAAGCTAAATAGTATTCTTCTAAGCATAAATTCTGATTTTATTGATTCATAAAATGAAATTGCCAGTAGTCATTGAAATAAGAATGAGTGTTAAAATATGTAAATAAATAATGGCTATATGTGAAATTCCTAATATATTTAAAACTGAGTATAATTAATGGGAATTTACTATCCATTTCCATAGCATATTCACTAAAAGGCTACACAGCAATATAATTAAGCTTTTTAAACCTCCTAAAATTATTTTTTTATCACTGCTGACCTCAGACTTTCTGGTAGAAACTTTATCCCAACCATCAAGATAAAAGAAAAAAAAATACTCTTTTGTCTATCATCTTAAAACTTTCACTTCCTGTGGTTCAATCCAAAGGATAATGCATCTGCTTAACATCAAGCAGTTTTTAGAACTCTCCTTGAGAATTTTTCCACCATCAGTGATTCATAACCACCTCCTTTATGTGATCGTATGATATATCTTTTAAAGTCTACATTTTAAAGTTATTTCAGGGGCCCACTTAATCAGAGTTACAGAGCCCCATGGGCTTTCCTTCATCTCCTCTTCACATGCATTTTGTCTCGGCATTCCTGGACCTTGTCTGCTTTGGGCTCAAACCAGGGTTTGCCAGCACGCCTCTTTGGCCAAAAGAATAACCCCGGGTTTGATCTATAGCGTGCCTTTGAGGATTTTCAAATAAATAAAAATAAACACTATTTTTGGTGAGCTGCAAATATATGTCTTACAATAAATGCCTAAAATTATGTGTGTTGGAGGGGAGAGTGCTAAAGATTTGTTCATGCGACAGGTTCCTTATTGGCAATTTTTAAATGCTATTCAGGAGGTTAAAAAAAGAAAGAGAGAGAAAGATTCAGTCAATGAACATTCATTATCCAACACAACCGGTAATATATTTGGATAAGGAATGCAATTAGAAAGAAGAAATCAAGCCCCATGAGGACAGGGGTTAATCTGTTCTGTTTGCCACTTTATCCCCTGCACTTCGCGGGGTGCCTGACATGTAGGAGGCACTCAAAAAATATTTGTTAAAGGAATAAATAAGCAAGGGTCCAGGAAGGAACAGGAGAGAGTGAGAAAAAACAACTACAAAATATCATCATCCTCCAAAATCATGATGCAGCGCATCTGGAAAAATTCATGGCTATTCGCATGCAATTATGGTCATAAATATCTAATGGAGTTAGGAAAGGTTAACAGAAACAGCAAGATAGAGTCGTTTTTAAAATAAATAATAATTGCATCATCCCCATGTCTGTCAGCTGTGTCATCGACTATTTCCAGCCAACTCCTTTGCCCTTTCTCCATTCCCCAGGGCAAGACCCAATGCAGAAATCCTGAAACCAAGAAGGAAGAAGTGACTTACTCAGTGGAACCCAGTTTTAAAGTTCGACTGTCAAAGTCACAGGGGTTTTCCTGGAGGTACACACGAGGAAGAAAGCCACCCTCAGGATAGTGCCCAGCAGCTTTCCCCCATTTTCCAAGAAGAAATAAAAGTTATTGGTGGCTAAGCCCTCCCTTTTACTCTTCTACCAAAAACAAAATGATCCATTATATGTGAAAATAAGATGGTTTGGGAGAAACTGGTTTAAGATATTTTGAGGCAGGATGCCTGGGTGGCTCAGTTGGTTAAGCTTCTGCCTTCAGCTCAGGTCATGATTCCCGGGTCCTGGCATGGAGTCCTGCATTGGGCTCCTTGCTCAGCAGGGAGCCTGCTTTTCCCTCTGCCTGCTGCTCCCCCTGCTTGTGCTCTTTCTTTCTCTGACAAGTAAATAAATAAAATCTTAAAAAAAAAAAAAAAAGAAAAAGAAAAACAGAGAGAGAGACATTCTAAGGCTACTGTCATGGAAGACAAAAGGTGTGCACCACGGCTGTGAGCAGGGCCAGCAAGGCTGGGCATTTGTGCTAATGGAATCTGGTTGTCCTAAGTACTTGAAATTGTGTGGCATCTTCTGGCTGGCATTCTCACCAATGCAGTCCCTGAGGCAAGTAGTTTAATTGGGAAGTGATCCCAGGAAGCCCTCCAAGGGAGGTAGAAAGTGAGACAGGGAAAGGGGAAAGGAGACAGAAGGCACAATAAAGGAAGGTGAACTTGACTACCTTGGGTGCCCTGGGTGCCTGGCACGGACCCTTTCTGTAGCCTCCAAGAGGCTGTGTGTGTAGAGCTGTCCCACCCAAGGGGCGAGGAAGCTGGGGGATTTAACCACTGGTTCTCATCTGTCATTAATTCCGTGGCAGTTTTGGTCCAGCACATTTGCCTGCCACACCCCTTCCTCTAGGCAGAGCCCTCAGGCAGACAGGTGCCAGCTCAGTAAGATAACCCAGTGTACAAACTGTGGATACCCAAAGGGTGTGGGCGGAGTGGGGGCACTGCCTCTTACTCGCAGCAATGCAACCCTTCCATCCTTTACAAATAGACTGGGTTTCTAAGTTCCTTGACCTAAATCATGAAATCTTGGGTCATCGACCGATAATAATAACAATGACAGCTGCAGCAGTCAATACACAGTGCGTATCTTCAGAGTCTCCAAAAACGCTGTCAGTGCTTGTTATCCTCCATCTTTATGGGGGGCACTCTTTACCTGACCTTCCAGGGCCCTGCCCTCATTGCTACTCATGCAAATCCCCCTTCTTTCCCAGTGCATTCTGCTCCTGGTCCTGTACCATCTCCCAGCTGCCCTTCACCATCAGGGCTGCTTACCTCCATCTGGGTGATCATAATCGTCGGGGCTGCTCTCCCTGCTTACACCGAGCCCTGCACAGAGCAGCACACTCATGGCCAGAATTTACACAGCTTTTGTTACTGCCTTTGAATCAACCCAAACTTTTCTAACTGGCAAGTGAGGTCTCTAGTGAGGCCTCAAATTCCCCTCTCTCACCTGTTTTCTCCTGTTACTCCTGCCAGGTCATCAGCTATGAACCTCTACCCACTCAGTCTTTTTGCCAGTCTTCATTCAGGATCCTTTCTCTGTCCCTGCCTCCCCAACCTGTCTGTGAAGCATCCCCCCGACTCTTTTCTTTATACCAGCTGTAGCAAAACTACATCTGTTTTTAAACTGTTTGACCTTTTACATTCTACTCATATTCTTCCATCATAAAGGACCTTCTTTCTCCCTTTAGCAAGAAGCCAGATAAACTCAAGGATGGTAATGCTTGACCAGGGAGCTGCTAAGTACTAACTTAACAGGACCAGTGGAGAAGAGGACCCCATCCTCTTATCCCTTAATAATTCAGAACGTCCAGGGGTGCAGGAGATGACATAGCTGCTGAGAAGCACGTAGATCTGATATAATTGGATTAATTTGAGCATGGAAAAAACAGCAACTTCTGTGTCGCCATATTGGTAGGTGACTTCTGGTTCCATTTGGAAAGATTGCTTAGTAAACTAGCATTTTTTTTCTCTCTCTTTCTTCATGCTACAGAGGAAGTAGAGATAAAAGACATGGGAAACCACTGTCCAGAGACTTAGTAGAGAAGGAAAATAGCATAATCTCTCTGTGATTAAAAAAAAAAAGGCAAACACATTATTCCGTTGTTAGAAGCAGAATAATTTTTTGAAATGTTAACATTCAAATCTTAGCTGGTGTTCCACAGAAACATCCTAGAGAGGATGGCTGGATGACACTTTCAGCAAAGCTAAACTTTTAGCAATGAATTCTAGTCTCCCTGAAAATTCTCAGACTCTGTATCTTAGACCAAAGAAGACCATACAGCCTGGGGAATATCTGCGAGTGCGTGTTCTGTGATTGCTGAAATTCCCTCCGGTATTTTATTGCATTGTAAGACAGAACGCCTTAACATGGTCTTGACTGAGATCCAATCTCCTGATCCCAGGAATAGCATGTGTTGAATTCAAAATTAAGTTGATGTAGAGAAAATAAGGAAATACAGTAGTCTCTGCTCAACTGAGTTGGTGGATTTAAAGTATATCCAGTACACATTATTAAACACATTAATTGATTCACCTGTTGTTTATAAAAAGAGAACTGAGTTTTGCCACGGAACCATCCCTGACTGGAGGGAAAGTGTTAAGCAGACCTAGAGATGTGAACCTGAACCTCGATGTCCAGGTCGAGTAACATCTTATGTGCAAAACTAGACTGAAGAGCTGTACATAGATTATAAGAAAGGCAGTCAGCATTGTTATCTGTTATAATATCAACAGTAATAGTGCAATATCAAAATATAAAACCTGACATCATAGTTAGATTAGCAGTTGATTTTTTAGCTCTTACAGTAGAGTTTTAAACATAGGTTCAAATCACTGGGAGATATTTATTTTAATATTTTTTAAAATTTTATTTATTTATTTTAGAGAGAGAGAGAGTAGGGGGAGGAGAATGGGGGGAGGGAACAAGAATCTCAAGCAGACTCCATGCTGAGCACAGAGCCCCACACAGGGCTCGGTTCCACCACCCTGAGACCATGACCTGAGCTGAAACTAAGAGTTGGATGCTTAACCAACTGAGCCACCCAGGCACCCCAATTCTAACATATTGGTCTAGGTCCTGGGATACATCCCTGAACAAAAGTTACTGGAGAATAGAAAACAAACAATAAACATGATAAATAAGTAAATTATAACACGTTAAAAAGTGACAAGTGAAAAAAAGTAGAAAGTAGACCTGAGCACAAGAAGCCAAGCAGGGAAGATGGAGTCAGAGCACTGTTTTAAGCAGAGGTCAGGGAAGGTATCACTAAGTGAGTGATGTTTCAGCAAAGGCATGAAGGAGACGTGGGGTCAACCTAGCAGGTAACTGGAGGGCAAGCATTCTGGAGAGAGCAGATGTAGGAACAGAGGGGGAAACACCTGTGAAGAATAAAGATGAAGCTAGGCAAGTGGAAGAAGGGAGAAACTTTCCACCACAGTGCTGCTCTGATCCCTGTGGAAGGACAGAGGGAAGGAAGGAAGATAGGTTACCAAGAGCGTCAGAGGACACTATAGCTCTGAGGAGTTTCAGTGCCCTCAGTGCAGAGCCCCCAAGCACACGCTGCTCATGAAAGAAGTCACACATGCAGAAGAAATGTCTACCTCCCCAATTCCAGCCTTGCTCTGTCACTGGCTAAGTGGGAATACAGGCTTGACCTGAGCATCACACAGCTAGACCGGGAGCCCAGTTCCTCTTTAAGACCTGGCTTGTTCAAGTAACAAGTCAATGAGGCAATGAGAGCAGCAGTGAGGTCAGAGAAATACGGGGGGTTGGGGGTCAGATCAACCATGAGACCATGGACTGTTGTAAGAACTTTGGCATTTTACTGAGTGGAATAGCTTAATGCCAGTGACAAACTCTGGACAGTTCTGAGCAGAAGTAGGTGACATAATCTTAATTCTGTTTTAGGAATATAAATTCTGGGGGCACCTGGGTGGCACAGTTGTTAAGTGTCTGCCTTTGGCTCAGGTCATGATCCCAGGGTGCTGGTATCAAGCCACGATCAGGCTCCCTGCTCAGCGGGAAGCCTGATTCTCCCTCTCCCACTCCCCCTGCTTGTGTTCCTTCTCTCACTCTCTCTTCACTCTCTATTATATAAATAAATAAAATGTTTTTTAAAAAAGAATATAAATTCTGGCTACTCTAGACTTTGAGGGGGACAGAGTAAAAGTGGGGAGACGAGGAGGCTATAACATTGATCTAGTGGGATGGGGTTCAGGTAGCAAAGGAAGACATGAGAGGAAATCCAATTGTGGATATAAATGGATGGTAGAACAAAGGAAGTGAGCTGAATGATTGTATGTGGAATGCAAGACAAAGAAAGAAATCGAGGATGTATCAGTTTCCTCTGGCTGTCTTGACATAGTGCCACAAACTGTGTGCTCTGTCTAGTTCTGGAGGCTAGAATTATGAGATTCAGGTGTCGGTAGGGTTGTTTCCTTCTTAGGTCTCTGAGGGATGGTCTGTTCCTAGCTTCTAGTAGCCTCAGGCATTCCTCAGCTTATAGATGGCATTCCACCTGTGTTGCTGTGTGTTCACATTGTCTACAGTTAAGTGCATGCTTCTCTGTGTCCAAATTTCCCTTTTTGTAAGGCTACCAGTCATGTTAGAATAGGGCTCACTCCAGTTTCATTTTAATGTCATCAGCTGCAAAAATCCTACTCTCAGGTTAAGGTCCCACCTACAGATACTACAGATTAGGACTTTAACACTTTTGTGTGGGGGTGGGGGGCACAATTCTGACATAATAGAGGATGAATTCAAGAGTTTGGCACTAACCTACTGAAAGGATGGTGTTGATGTCAACTGACACGTGGAAGGCTGTGGGTGGCACAGGTTTGCATAGAGTCAGCTTGAGATGTAATGAGAAATCAAGTGGTAATGGCAAGCAGACAGTGACATCAAAATGGCTAACGGCTCAAGAGACAAGTCTGGGCTGAAGATGAGAATCTGGGTATTGTTAGCATAGAGATGGAATAGATGATCCTGGATGAGATGAAGACTAAGCTAAGGAGCAAGCCCGTTGACACTTCAAAGTCAAAGCAGGAGAGAAGAGAAGGATCTGGCAAACATGACTGAGGAAGAGTGAGCAGTAAGGGCAAAAATAAGGAAGGAATCATTTGCCTTGTATTGGGAGCCAACTAAGGAGCAGGCACAGAACCACATGCTGTGTACGTACTATTTCTAATTCTTACAGCACCGCTCAAAAAATGTTATCACCCTTTCTTCAGATGAGCCCACTGGAGCTCAGAGGCAGAATGGTGTCGTACTTAAGAGCATACACTGGATGGCCTGTTTTCAGATCCACGTTCTCTTCCCTCATTAGCTCTGCCATCTTGTGCAGAATATTTCATCTCTGTTCCTCGGTTTCCTCAATGGCTGAATAGCAACCATATCTACCTCATAGGATTGGTATAAGGATTACATACATAGATAAATTAAGACTCTTGAGAAATGAATTATTTTTAAAGTGTTTTGAACAGTCCTGGTATATGGCAAACACTGTATCATTGCCTGCTAATTAAGAAAACTTGCTAAAAGTCCCACTGCTCTAGAGTAGCAGAGAGAGGATTTGAACCTAAGATTTCCTATATTCAGAGCCCATCTCCCGTCTATCATCTTACAGTGGATGTGACTCTTTCCTTAGCATTAACATAGATTAATTAATCTAATTAGGGGAATTGATCATTTGGAAAAAAATGGAGAGACAGATTTGAAAGGCCGCATTAAAGATGTTTTACTAAATAGGAAATGAAGCTTTGAGAGGATAAGTTGTCATGTAAATGTGAAAGTAATAAAAGAGAGCCCTGAGAGAGCCCGAGGTACCGGGGTGTCAGGTAGGAAAGGCCAGAGTTATGAGAGTCTCTCAGAAAAACAGAGACCTACTGTAGATGTTCCACAAGGCCAAGGAGGTAAAGGATTGTCTTCCTTCCTATCCACCTAGAGCTACCCCTTTTCTTCTCCGTCCCTTCACCCTTATCATCAGGGATGGGATCAGTGGGAATACCTGTGTAAAGTTCATACTAAAAACAATAATCAGAGAATCAGGAACCAGTTGAAGACGATGGAGGCTCAGAACAATCAGCATCAAAGACAATAGCAAAATCCAGGAGAGTGGCCATGGCGAGTCACGTGATGGTGAAGAGGCCAAAGGTCGTCCAGGTAACATCACAGGAAAGTGCAACGCATCATTTCGCTGTCACAAGATCTGTAAGCACTCATGACAGTAGATGAAGGCTAGAAGCTTCATCATGGAGAGCAGTAGTGGATGGAATGAGTCATTTTCAAGTAGTTGGAAGAGAACATTAAGCTAGCACACATAGAACCCTAAAACTGTAGGGCTAGAACATCTACTTGAATGTTTTGTACATGAAGGAGAACTGAGTCTCTGTGAAACCAGGGACTTGCCCAGCTTGTCACAAGTAATCACAAGAAGCACCAGCATGTGCAAGGGCTAGAGCATGTGGAGGGATCCATTATGCAGGGAAAAGGACTTTCTGACTGATGTTTCTTTTCAAATGGGAAGAAAGACTCTGGAGCCTAGATGGAAGGTGCAGGTAGGAACTAAACAACAAAAGGACACTTCACTACCTGAAAGGGGAAAGTGTCAAATAAGGCACGGGAGTGGAGGAGGGAAGCAGGAATCACTGTCCCTCTTTCTGTTTGAAAGGATCTAAGAAGACCTTTGAGAAGAGATATGATGAGTGAGGGGTTACACAATTTAATATTTGGGAGTGGGGAGACTTTGAAAACTGTAGATTAGTTTGTCAAGTAAAAAAAAAATTGTTACTCATTTGAACAAGGATAAATAGTACAAATTGATACTCATGTGAACAAGGAGAAATAGTGAGGGGGCTGTTTTAAGCTTAAAACTCTTCCAGGTTTTTTGTTGAAGAAGCAAAATATACACTAAATTAAGCCTGATTTTATATATATATAAAAGTCTTTGGATGACTACCATGGTACGGACTAGGGAATTCAGCTCAAAATTTATAGCACTTATATAGAGTTTTTTTCCTCCGTATTTCTTATGTTTGTATTGCAGTAATGAAGAAATATGGAAGCCGTCTGGTGGCCAAATAATATCTGTAAATTCCCATGGATAAAGCTTCCCCTTTATATTTCAAAGTTATTAGGTTCAAGTCCTCTTATGGTTCTACTTTTATTGGTTTTTTTCCCCATCAACACAATTATTGATTGATTAATTCTTATTGGCTTTCTAAAGTGGAAAAAAAATTATGGCTGAAGTAAAACACTTCATAGAGTAGAAAAAGTAAAGTACATAGAAGGGGAAAATCTGAAAGGGGTAGTAAAACCTTCATTCTAGCCATGCTCTCTCATACACAGAAGACTGGAGACAGATGGGGACCAGGGGGAACATTCAGCCCAGACACAGGGTGGGAGGGACCAGGATCGCCTGCTTGGGAATCAGTGTTGTTGTTTTTCGGGCTTGTGGTGAAATCATGATGTTCAACATTGGTACAGCCCTTGAACGATGCACAGTGTACAAAGCACTCTTAGGTGTCCTCCCTCAGCCTCACAGTTTATGAGACACATGTGGCAAATTGTGCCTTCTAAGCAAACTGAGGCTCAGAGAACTTAAGTGATTTGTTCAATATCACACAGCCAGATATGACAAACCCAGAATTAAAACTGAGGTGGGTGGTCACCTCCTCCCCCTGCAATCCTTTTTTTCTTTCTTTTTCTTTTTTCACTCCTGACCCACGCCAAAGAACAAGTTCCCTAATGGTTATGGCTGGGGTTCGATGGGGTTAGCAGGTCCACCAGTTGCAAACAGGGTGTGAAAAGGACTTGGGAAGCCAGGCAGATTGAAACTTCTTGAAGAAAGTTGCCTTGACCACAAAGAGAAACTAGAGAGCCTTCTTCCCTGAGGTCCTGGATCTCTCTTACCAGCATTACCTCACAAGTGGCAACTTCTTTGGTTTAAAGGATGAAGTCTCCTCCCCCCTTTTATTTTATTTATCTATTTGAGAAAGAGAGAGAGAAAAAAAGAGAGAGAGAAGGCATGAACAGGGGTTGGGGGAGGGGCAGAAGGAGAAGCAGACTCCTCACTGGGCAGGGACCCTGACATGGGGCTTGAACCCAGGACCCCAAGAGGATGATCTGAGCCAAAGGCAGGGGCTTAACCAACTGAGCTACCCAGGTGCCCCTAAAGGACTAAGTCTTGAGTTTAAAAATAGAGAAGAAGGAGTATCCATTTATCAATGTTAAATGCAATATTTTTTATCCCTAGGATCACATGGGATCTGTGTATGTAGGCAGCTGTCTCTCAGAGAGATGGCAGGCTCCTCTGGAGCGTTATATGCCTCCTTGGATGAAAAGGTTGTTTTCCTCATAACTCACCTCTCCCACATTGGAGACTTCTTCCTCTGTGGTCCTATATCCTCTGGGAAATTGGGGTCTAGAAGGAGAGCCCAGACCAGAGCTGGAACAAAACCACATCTATAACATAAATTTCATATTCAAACATGATTATTTAAACTGTCTAATTTAAACTCTATGAAATTGCTATTTGGAGAAGATCAAAATGGTTGAACGGTGGCAATCTCATATGCTCTATCTAGTAGTCCACATGTACTATGAACCCTCTTGGAATGTTTACTAAATGGTAGAGTTGGGCCAGATCAACTTACTCACATTAAGTCACAGAATTGTAAAAATCACAACTCTTTTGCATATGTTTAATTTCTAATTTTTAAATCTAAAATGCCCACTAGCTATTGAGCACTGACTAGAATATAAATGAAAATATTTACCTTGAATTAGGTATGGTAATTCCTTTGCTGCTGTAGAAGACAGCATTTGATTTTTGCTCTCATCTTTATAAAGTCTTAAAACTTAGCCCTATTGTTTTCTTTTGAAATTATTTTTATTCTAATGAATTAAATGTACTCAAGAGAAATATACTGCATTAAGCATTAGATGGTATTTCAAGAAACATGGAGAAACAAGGTAAACACAGATGGAAATGAAGAAGGCCCATCACTGTACAAGATGAGGCCCATGGCCCCTATGGTCTAGTATGTGCCATAGTCATTTCTACCATCATGCCTCTCCTCCTTGCACTACTCCTGTTACTGTGATCTCTGATGTCCATGTTGCCTACCCAAATCTCACATGTCCCATATCTTTTGTGAACTATTCTTTTATCAGTATAGCTGATATGTCTTATTCAAAAGTCTCTACATAAAAATCAGTACCAATTTCTTCCTTAGACACACTACATGTTCTAATTCTTTGGAAACTATATGCACATTTTGATTCTTCTGTTTGCTTTTGGGTCTCTCAAGTAGTGCTAGGATCATCAGCAGGGGACTTGAGGGCTTATGTAATGAATAACTATTATTAAGATGTAACAGGTATGATTTCTGTTCGTTAAAAATCGACATAATATAAGCTAGAATGAATATCCAAATCTATTGATACCAACACATGAAGATACCAAAGACAAAGATTAGAGACAGATTATATGAATATTATATAAGCTTTTCAATACAGAATTCTATGTAAAGAAAAAGTATTTCAGCAAAATAAATATAAAAGAAACATTAAGTCACTCCCCTTAAGTCAGGTAGTTGGAATTTGGTTAATTTTTGGAGAAATCGACAGGCAAAATGAGAATTTGTCAGCAGGCATAAAAAAGGATTCAATAAAAATAGACCAAAATGACACTGAATGAGAGAGGACTGGAGACATTCACAAGATCTCATCATAAGGGTAGACAAAGCACAACAACAAAAAAAAAGTGTGAAAAAATAGTAAGTCCTTGGCCAGCAGGCTTTCTGAGGCAAGGAAAGGTTTAGTTTTATTATAAGCATGGCAACTACTCTGGGCTTCTGACAGGTGCCCCGTGGCTGGAGAAGATGAGACGTGATGAGCTGATCCATGAGAGAGGCTCCATGTTTTCATTATGTGCTGAACTGGTGGTGAGACACCCAATTGAAGATAACCCATAGACTCAAATTGAATTTGAGTCTATGGGTTATCTTTGATGGTATAAAGCAGGAAGTGGATGGTTGCCTGGAGGAGTGGATCACACCCACATAAGACCCTGAACTTGGGAGAGATCAATAAAGCCCTGTGGGTATAGATACCAGGAGGGAGCCAAGCTGGGGTCCATAATAAATATCAGTGGGGATAAGAGAGAAAACAATATGAAAGAAAGACGATGGCTATCAAAGAAGTAATAGGAAAAACAGTAAGGGATGATTTCAGAGGAGGGATTTCAGGGAAGCGATTAAGCAGAATGAAATCTACTGTGCCAAAATGACAAAAAGACCACGTTGAACAAGAACTAATAGTTACTGTGATTTTTTTTTTTTTTTCAGAGAAGGGGGTCAGTGAAAACCTTTCCAAAAATAAACCTTGTCTCCAACAGGGGGGAAAAAAAATCCAAGTCCTTAGTATACATGCTTTGGGGAGGGAGTGGGTAATACTGAAAATGAAGGTAACTTTATTTTAAGGAATTGTAAAGAATACCTCCTTTTACAAAGAATGATTAGACGCAAGCTCCTTCCATTCAGTCAGATGCTCTCCCTGAGAGGAACTTGGGCACTTCTAGAGCTACATTAATCTTTTTCGGTCCCTGGAGCCCCATTACATACAGGCAGCGGTAATTTACTAAATTGCATACTCGAAGCCTGAAAGAGTTAATGCGGCTCCAAAAGTGCCTAACATTTACCCAGGGAGTAATTTACACACTGGAAGCATCTGGCTGAATATGGATTCAATTGTTTACTGTACTGTGGGTCTCACAGAAAGGAGGTCACATGCTTTCTCTTATTGAAAAGTTCTGGGGAACCATTTCTTTCATTTAAAAAATGTGCACCTACTGCCACATTTTCCTTTGGTAATCTGTTTCCATAGGACTAAACAAAAAGATGTCGCAAGAAATCGACTTAGATGCCTTGAGTTGCCAAAGCAAACTACTTTATTTTAATTTTACCTTTGGTCCCCAAAGGTTGGGGGTTTAGAGGGCTAAAGTGATACCAGGAAACTAGTGGATAAGGGAGCAGTCTTTATTTCCGCTTTGGAAGAGGTCATTCTGGAGATTTGTACAAATGTTTGTATTTTGCCTCTCAGCATACCGGAACACTTTCACACAAGGCTGCTTAATAAAGAATAGAAGAATAGGAAGACATTTCACACGTGAATCAATGCCAAGTTATTCTCGGCCAGAGTGCAAAATCAGTATACATGTTCAGGATTGCTCAGATGTCAACAGAAGCATCTGAGTAGATATTAATTTTGTTTAAAAATTCCTTCTGCATGTTCTCTGCCCAGCACCATGGACAGTATATTATAGGAAGAGTGGGAACTCTCACATGGAAAGAACTTGTGACCTGAGGAAAAGGATACACACAAACGAACAAGATTCGATGGGATACACTTTCCAGATAGCTTTTAACTGCTGAGATAATCATATCCTTTCCCAGGATGAGTGAAATCCAAGACTTGGTATATAATTGCTTATATATCTCAAGTGGTTATAGTCGCAATGAACATCTTCTATCTCAGCAACAGAAATGTGTGAATGTTTTTCCTAGTATTGTGTCCATTTGCTTAAAACTTGTAGAGTTGCTAGTCTTATAATTTTTTGGTTTTTGATATTGTTGTTTGTTTGTTTTTTAATTTTGGCTCCCTATTGAGGTCAAAGTTTATTTTACCTTTTCAACACACTTATTAAGGACAATAATTACATTCATATGCAGAGGTTGTAATTTTGGAGGATTCACTTTTTTAAATTGTTTCCTGTTATTTATCAACTATATTTCCTACACGATATTCTGTTTTCACTGATAAGTCTGTATCCACTGAGATTGATTCTTTTTCAACGAAAATCATGTTTATTCTTTATATCTACTTGAAAAATAATGTCCTACAGGACACAACTGAATTCAATTTTAATCTAATAAACTCTTCTCAAAATCCCAAATCTTTGTACTCTGTATCTGCGCAGTCAAAAAAAAAAAAAAATTAAAAACCTGATGAAGTGTTCTTAAAACATGTGATAAGATACCCCCTTGACCTCTACTTCTTGAAAAGACAAGTGAATTTTTTTCACTCTGATTACCCTAGTCTTTGTGAGTATAAATTCTTCCATAAATTTTAAGTGCTATTCTGCCTTTTCGGTGATGGAATAATGCTCCCTATTGCTGCACTTATTTTACCCACTCCTGCTTCTCTCTGTCCCTTTTTTCTATGGGTCTCCTAAAGCTTCCTGGAGTTCCTTTAATCCTCCGCGGTTCTTTGCATTTTCCTCTGATCTCAGAACAGTTACACAGCATCACTTCGTTCCTGACAACCCTTGGGCCACTGTTCTCTCCTTTGGATTCATTCTATTGCTCACACATTGCATTTAATATAAATACAAGTAAATAAATGTATGCATCAAATTTATTGGAGCATATATATACATGTTTCTTTGACTGTGAAATCCAAGGCAATTAACAGAAAAAAATATGTTTATAATAATCCTATACAATTAAAAAGCAGAAATAGCATTATTTTCTGTTTTGCAGATTTTTAGACATTTGCACAAAGAAAGAAAACTTGGCTTTCTTTTTCCTCTCTGGAATTCTTGAGAGTTGTTCCAGTTTGCTTTCAATCATGCATTCTGCCTCATTTGCTCAATTGGTGTGTATATGTATTTCATTTCATTGTGTATTTGGAAAAAACCTTTTGCAAAGGATTATAAACCATATATTTTTGCCCATTAACCTAAAGCTAAAAGGAGCAGAATAGCATGTTCTAAACAAAAGCAATCTCTAGTAAATTGTGGAGTAACAATATTTGGGATTACTGTGACATTAATGCACCAACGCACAAATTTTAAAAGAAATGCCAAAATCGTATAGGATTTTGTGATTTGCTTTCTGCCTAAAAAGGAGTCAGGGTGTGTGTTCCTTTAAAAGAAAGAAAGGATTTTGACCCTAAATGTGTATACTACTGCGTGAAAGTAAAAATAATTCACTAGAGAGATGATTAGGGAGAAATCTTAGTAACAGGAGAACAGAGAAATAGAATTTATGCTGGGGGGAAAAAACGACCACTTCGCAATGGTTGCACTGACCAGCCCTGAGTGCCACTAAGGGGGAGAATACATTGGATAGAGTCTTTTGAAAAAGAGAAAAGAGGTGCTCATTCATTTAAGTGTCCTGATGCTTTACATGAATTGCAGCTCATTTCTTTCAGAAAGGTAACAATACGTAAAACATGCACGTTGCTGCTTTGAAAAATTTCATTAGAGGAAAAAGAATTTTTTATAATTGCATCATTTTACATGGTAACATTCATGAAAGAAAAAAAATCAAACATACTTTAAAATCCCATGCCCCCAGAACATTACACGCCCCCTGGAAACATCCCAAGCTTTTTACTGGAGCAAATCGGCTAAGGTTCCCATGGAGGAAGAACAATGAACTAATACAGGAATCTCGGGACACGGACTTTTTTATCTGCAAGAAGCTGAGACTGCTGTACTGATATCAGGTCATTAATCATCACTAGGTAAAATAATCCTCATCTCTGAAATAGGCAGAGTTTATTCTCTTGGTTTTATGAATGAGGGGAATGGATCAGAGTGTAAAGGGCTCACTGCAAACCACATCCGCAGGCAGAGCCAGCAAAGAACTGATGATCTAAGTCCTAAATCTACACACTACCCACCTTTGCTTTCATTTCTGCATAAGCAGAACAATGGGAGTAAAACTCACTTTGGATAATAGGCGTGTCTCAGAAAAATGCTTGCAAATTGAATTTTTGTCAGGCAAATTGTATTTTAAATAAACAATGGGCCAGGGAGAGAAACAAGGGGTGGGTTTTTCTCTGTAACATAAACAACTCTTTTATAATGTGAATAACTCTCCATTGTGTATCTATCTTACAACTTTGGTGTGATATGTTTGTGTGTGTGTGTGTGTGTGTGTGTGTGTGTGCGTTGAAAGCAATTGCAGCGTATAATTAAATCCTTTTTCCCTTGCTCTTCCAGTTAAGGTTTCCTTTTTTCTTTCTTCACCTGCCTTTAATTACCTGCTTTTTTCTTTGAGGCATTTGGCATAAGCCTGAATCTAGGACTGACCCAAATACTTGACAAGACTGGATAGCCAAAATCAAAATGCACTGATTGGGCGGGCTACAAATTGACATTATCCTGTTAGGACTCTGATTGGCCGAACGACTGTCGGTTTCTCTTTGTTGAGTACCGAACGCCTGTGTCACGTGTCTCCTCCACTCACCTGTCTGCCAGCCCGAAGTGGGTCCACTCCCTACTGCACTGACAAGTAGGTCCACTCCGTATCCCAGCCAGCAGACTGCCCGCCCTCATCTTGCCCTTTTTGCATTTCAAACATGTTCATTTCAGCTTACCCCCTCTCCTTCCTTTACTCTTGAGGAACAAAATGTCCTCACTGCTTGCTGAACCCAACTTTTAATGTGTGCCCTTGACCTCACATGCTGCATTCCCCCACGATTTTGTTTCATCTTTATCCTATTTCTCCAGCATGTTTAGTGTCTTCCGAGTGTCCTGGCTCTGTTGTGTTACTGAAAACAGGTTCAGGAGCTCATTTGCTCCCAACCCTGAAGGCGACTGTTTTCCAAAAACCATTAACATCCTCACCTCCAAACCTGGGAGTGGTTTTGCTCAGTAGCAGTCTCCACGAGCCCCTCTAAGATTGCCTAAACATCCATCCCAATCTGCAGTACCCGCAGTGTTTGGTCCCCATCTTGCTCCAAGTGTGTCTTCTCCCAACCCTTCTTCACAGCTCCTTTCTCCTATCCCCATGTTCTCCCTCTGCCGGTTTTCTCCAGGGTCGTACCTAGAGCTTCAGGAGCTCCTTCCGTTTAATGGGGAACACGAGAAGTTACATGCAACCTTTAAATAATAATATAGATACCCATCTAGAGACACAGAAAGGTATTTATTGCATAGTATTTTATGAGGAAAACCAAATAAATTCTATAAAGAAATTTATCAAACTATGAAGAGTAGTCACAGTGCAATGATGGAATGTGTGGATTTTGTTTTCTTCCAAAGCTTTTCCAATGCCCATGACCCCTAAATCCATATTAAAATATCTCTTTCTTGAAGACCCAATAGGATTTCAAAACCAACTTATAGTATAACAAAGTTCTTCAAATCCTGGCCTAAACCATGCCCCTTCTAAAGTTTCCTGTTTTGCCCTTGGCCTCAATGTCCCCTCTGGCCATGTTGTCATCTATTCTCTTACCATGTCACAGAGTTAGTAGGTGACAGAGACAGGATTTGAATCTAGGCTGTCTGACTCCAAATGTCCTGCTCTTTCCACCATCGCAAGACCCCAGGAATCAGGAAATATGAACAAAGCTTTGCTGGCAATTGTGTTCGGGTGTCCAATAAGAATAAAAACCAGCGGAGCCCTTGAGAGAGTGATAAAAGACCATTCCCCCTCTTTATCCTATAGTACACCTGACTGTAAGGCTAAACAATCTTTTCCTCAGTTTGATACAAATTCAAAGGAATTGTGCTTCCCAGTTTCTCTGGTTGAGAATCCTTTTACAGAGCCTTGACTGTTATTCCCTGGATCCGCTTGGCCATAGTTTATAATTGAACCCTGAAGAACCCCAAACTCACTCTCTAAATATGCATCCAGCACTGTCCTTCAGCTCGCCTCTGAAAATGCACAACTCCGGCAGAATCACCTTTTGGTTTAGTTCTTTCTCTAAATTTCTGTCAGACAACAGCATAAGGAAAATGTCATAGCCAAAGTACACATTACTAGTTTCCTTTGGCTTAATGGTGCTGAGGAAAGAAAAAAAAAATCTTTTTCTCTGGGTGAATGACAATGTTCAAGCAAATGTAATGAGGGCAGGAGGAGGAGCTCACGGGGTAAGGCATTGATAAACAAACACAGGAGGAACAGAAAATGGGATTGTTGGAGAGAAGTGGAGGACATTGACCTGGAGGAAGACAAAGGGGCAGGCAAGAAATGGAAACCAGGGTAGGTCAGTAATTAAATGGGGGTAGGGGGTTAAACAAGGAAATCGATTTAAAAAAAAAAATGAGAGTCAAAAGAAATTAGAACTCCCAGCCCAATTTCCAAAAGAAATAGGATCTCTCCCTTGCTTCTTGTCCTCATGCCCTGGGTATCTCTGAAGCCCTCCTCTCTCATTTCATCTGACTCCTTCCTTTGCTATCGTATCTTTTTACTTCTTGAACTTCCTAATGTTCTCTAATTCCTCATGCTTTATTTTATGTTGCCTGTATCATATTTCCTGCTATGCCATTATTATCAAAGCTTGGTTCTCTCCTCATAACAGAATCTAGCAGCTTAAATTCCTCCATTTCTATTCCTCGTCCTCCGCTAGCGACCCCTTAGCCATCACTTTTGGCTAACCCTCCAGCAAGCTGTGGTCGTTCACTTCTCCACTCAGCAACAGCTCTTCCCATACCTGCTGCCTTTGCCTAACACAAAACTACAAAAACTCTGCACTCAAATCACACAGCCTCCTTCTAGAGTGCTATTGTAATTTCTCCCAGTTTAGTAAGGCGGGAACTTAAATACAAGTATAAGTGCCTTGCTCAAGGTCAAACACAACTCTGCTTGTAGTGTGAGAGTTCTAATTATCTTATTAGACACCCAAAAGGGAATCTGCTTCTATTTATATAGTGTCCTCTCTTGGGGACACTGGGACAAGTTTATTCGGTACTGAACTGACATGCGGGAGATGCGTCTCTTTGCCAAAGACATGCCAGTATCCTGGGATGACCCGTCTCAAATTTCCCAATTTGAGGGTATTTCCTACTTAATGGAGCCCCCTTTAGTGATTAGGACATCTTTCCCTTCCTCTTTCTTTTGAAATTCTACTCCTTTTGCACTTGGCCCTGACCTTAATCGCTTGACTAGCAATCCTGCATATGCACTCAGATGGAATAGGCGACTGTCACACCACCGCAGCTACCAGATTTACAGAAACCAGAACTGTGTTACTTTGAACCTGAAAAAAATTGCCTTCCTCACATCCAGACACTTGATGCTACAGGAGTGATGTGGGGCCATTCTAAAAACCACAGAGAGAATTATGTACAAAAATCCCACTTGAACTTGCTGTCCCCCGTTGGGTTAATGCTGTGTCGTCATACGGGGCATGAAGGAGGTTTTAGCAGTAGATGGTACTGCTCACAGCAGCCCGCCCACAGCCTACTCCCTGAGGTTTACAACTAAAGGAACCTGAAAATTGAAAACTAGTATTAATAAATAAATATCAGTACCGAGCCATGGCGGTCCTTGCCTCCTTGCCTGAGAGAGCCAAGTAGACCATTTGAATAAAAGAAAGAAAAAAGGAAAAACAAAATACCTGTGTCGTCGAGTGGCATCGTTGATAGGAAACAGGTTGACAAAATATTTACTGAGGGACACAAGCAGACAATAGAGCAATAGAAAACAATTCCATGCGGTAAAAGCGTATAGGAATAAAATAAATGAGAAGAACAGTCAGCAAATTGTTAACAATAATTTGTTATCTCTGCGCTGGGATTATAAGCGTTTGGGGGAGGCGTTTCTTTATTTTCTGAAACTGCAGCATTAAGCATGAGTTGCTTTCCTAATTAGGAAATAATTTTAAGGCAAAAATACATATGAATTAAATGAACCATTCTGCCAAATATTTTCTCATACAAGAAGAAGATTGCCTCTTTCAATTTCTTCTTAATGAAAAATTGAGAGGGGACTCTCTGTCCTCTATTTCAGAGTTGACTGACCCTTTTCCTCTTCCACAGGCAGACAGGAGCCAAAAAAGACAAAACAAAATGACAAAGCCACTCTCGGCTTCAATATTGATTTGCACTAGCTTGCCTTTTCCATTTCAGTGATCCTGGTGGGCAGAGCAGTGGAAATAAGTTATGTAAAAGGTTTCCGCCTAGTTGTTGTTTTAATTAATCTGGGTCCCTGAATGACACACAGGCTTAATCGGGTGGCATGGAACCTGTCGCCGTTAAGTAATTGGTTTGAACCCAAAAGCAGGTTGTGATCAAAAGTTGTCACCGTCCAATGGCTACTCATTGGCCCATGTGAAATGGGTTGGTGGTCTCAGTCTCATTCCGTATGGACTAGTGTCAGTCTCATGAAAAGCATTACATAAAGTAGCACTAATTGGTTGACATTCTCAGCATGAAAGAGTGAATAAAGAGATTGAAATCTAAAATAGCCGTCAGAGTTAGGCTCAGGGTGGAAATGGGCAACATCGCACTGAAGGGAGTGACTACTGGTGCTGGCCATGATGCCGGACAGGAATGGCAGTGCCCGTTTCCAGAGATTTTAACCCAAACCCTCTTTTGGTGGGCAGTGGAACCTAATGAACCCAAGGAAACTGAAACTCGTGTAGACTTCTAAAATCCTCAGCCTTACCTCATCACAGTCTTGCCTTTTACTCAGATATCCCTGGGGAAGTCTGAGTAAAGATATTCTACTAAAAGGCAACAGGCTGAAACAAACTTTGCTAAACCTTTAAAAAATTCTCAAATGGAGATCTGGCTTCACTATGACCAAACAGTGTGTGTTCGTCACTTTAATTATAGGAAAAATCAATAGGGCATATAAAAGTACATGGCATATTTTACCTGACATTTGTGCTTCTTCACTTTATTAAGCATGCCCTTCTGAGCAGAATTAACAGGCTAGAGTTTACCAAAAGTCTCAGTATCTGAAGGCAAAGATTTCTCTTGCATTCCATTCAGCCCAGGTAGGGTGCCTTTACCATTTCAAATAGCGTGTATTGAATAAACGAACTCAGAAAACAGATTGAAAAGACAATAGTGGATGCATTCTCCCATTAGTGCAACCAGTCAGAGTACTAACTCACAAATACTGAAACTAACACTGATGGAGATGAATAAATTTTTCATAATTTAATAATGCAAATCCCACGAAGAGCAGAGACCTCCAGTAACTAGGGGCTCTGGAAGAATTACTACGGATGCCAATTGAGAGATGCACCATTGATAGGGTTATTTATCGTGCGGCTTTATTCAAAATATTTTCTGCCTTTTATGATATTTAGTATTTACTCTATGTCACTTTACTTCTTCCATGTTATAAACTGCTATTTTCTTCTGAAGAGCAGATGCCTGGAATTACGGCGGCTGAATAATACTGAGAGTTCATAATTTCAGGTTTTTATCAGGTGTATTTCAGCACATGACACATCGGAGAGCCAGCAACTGTTTTAAATGCGTAGTAAACATCCCTAGAAAAATTTTTCAAAAAGTATCTTGCAAAACAAACAAACAAACAAAAAAACCCTGGCAACATCACTTTATCAAAACAAAAAAAGTAGGGTAAATGCAAAACCTGTTTTTAAAGGGAAAAAAATCCAATGATATGCCTTTATTTCTAGAACTTCTTGACAGATAAAATGTATTATTTAAGACATAGTTTAAGTAGCTCTATAATTCCAAACTTCTACCATGAAGCTTCATTAAAGTATATAAATTAGTACTACTGTCAGAGATAGCATTAAGTATTCAATAAGAGTAGACTTAATGCAATTAATAGCAATTAAAATTATACTTTTATGATGTCAGCCACCAGCATTGTAAAGATATAATTGCCTGTAAGGACTTTTGTACCATATTTATCCTCTAAAACTGTCCAATTTATATGAAAAATGCCAAAAACATATCCCATATGGGTACCATTATCTTCTCGGATTTTTAGAAGTAATCTGTCTTATCCAGCATGTGCACATTAGGCTAATTTGCTTTAATTAGTTTTTTTCTCATTTTGTTAATAGGCATGTTGATGTTAAGTTTTTATTTCGGAGGTACAGATGCTAACTTCACTCATTATGTTCCTATTAAGGGGTCAGTATACTTTGCGATAAGCTGGACTCACTAACTTAAATAGCATCTTTCTTCGAAATATTAGATGATGTAGCTTATCAAACATAAAAACTATATTGCTGTTATAGTAATCATGAGCAACTTGAATTCTTGCTAATTAATTAGTAGTTAAATATGAAAGAACAGCTCCGCTGTTTTTGCTGTAGGAAGGCATTTCTATATGGACATAATAAATTAGGTAAACTAATGAACTGGTTTCAGAAACACAGTCATTTGTGACTCCTCAAAGCAGTCATAAGAATTACCATGAATCGATGCCTGTGTTTTGTCTTTACACCAGGAGGCATAGAAAATAAGAAACTTTCTTTTTTTTTTTAACACTCATTCATGCCTCACGCCTCAAAACTTAAAGATATTTATTTAAAACTAATCTATGAAAACAATTATATTAATTCTTATCATTGGTTATCTTATCTGTAAAATTTTCTAACACTGAACTCCCATAAAGAAAAATAATTACATATATGCAAATAAAAAAACATATAATTAAAAATTTTGCCAGTTGGCTCTCTGAGGACAGATTTTTATATATGTATATATACAAGTAATTTAGAAGGTTCAGCAGAGTCCCCTGATAAAACTTGGAGGAAGAAGGGGAAATATTAAGAGTGGGTGTGCTTTTTTTTCTATTTGATAGATATGATTAACTCCGAGTTTGTATATATGCCTTTACATCGTGAAACATTCATTCTGTTCTTATATTTTCTGTTCTTAGGCTACTTTTCAATTTTTTAGTATATCAATATCTGCTATCACAAAGTAAACTGTATAAAACCACATCCTCTTAAAATTGTAAGATGATAATAAAATCATAGAATTTATTTAAAATCAGAGCGTATTGTTTCATAATAAGCAATAAAGTAATTATCATATCAGTTCAGGTGAGTTTGTTTCAGAAAATCTACTATGTAAAGAGTGTAAGTTGGGCAGTTGAATGGATAATCAAGGGAGTAAAAATTAAATTATTCAAATATGCTTGACTAGGAAGGAAATACAGTAAGAATGTTGTTAATGCATAATTATTTAAAATAAGTCACAAGGTACACGTGCATTATTTTATTCTCAACACAAAGAAACATACTTCTTCAAATATCTGTCAATAAAAAGATAGTCTCAGAATAGTATTACAGAATCTTTTAAGAGCTTCCTGAAAAACAACCTCTATTGTTTGCTTGTTTTTGCTTTGTTTTTTTGGTGAATTCAATTTGTTCTCTATAAGGCTTGAATTATTTTCTTGAGGCAGCCAATAGCTGTACTGATAAAAATCTATAAATTAAACATTTTCGTGCAACTAAAAGAAAGAATTAAGAAATCAACAAAAATGAAAGAAGCAAAAACTCAATTGCATGGCTCATCCTTTAACTGTTAGTCTCCAAGATTAAAGTAACTTTCACAAGTTAAGAATGTTTAGCTAACGAGAAACAGTAAATAACAGAAAGTAGAATAAATTAGGATGTAATGCTTTTTCACAGCCCTATCACATAAGGCTTTCAAAGATACAATTTGAATGTAGCAAGTTTTTTCTGTATTCCTTTTGTCTCAGTAGGATTATAAAACATAGTGATTACTACTCATTGGAATTGAATTACTCTTGTTTATATTTAGTTTCTTGTTTCTAAGAAAAGTAGAATGAATTACACATCTGCCTTTGTCCCGTTTGTACAGTGAGCATACACTCTAAGTCAATTGTTCAATAACAATGGATAAGTGCTGGAAAAACAGCACTGTGAGAAAGTGTATACATGGAATGAGCTTGGAGACAAAATGTAAGCACAGATATTTTTCATTATAAGTAATTCTCACATTGCAACCAGGTTGTATTCCAAAAGGCATTTATATGGAACATGGTTGTTCAGGTGTGTAATTCCCCATAGAAACTATTTTAAATGGTGGGCTTAAGCTTAATTAACCCTGGATATAATTGAATTCTCGAAAGCAATCATCTGTGTTTTTGTGTGTGGTGGGTGAGTGGGGTAGGAGAGAAGGTGTTTTTTTGTTTTGTTTTGGGTTTGTTTTTGGTTTTTTTGTTTGTTTGCTTTGGTTCTTTTTTTTTTTTTTTTTTTTATTGAGCACTTGCTATTTGGGTTAGCCTCCATGGTCAGTATTTTATTCCCATTTACATTCCTATGAGACAGATAGTATAGCTCTGTCCACTTTACAGATGACAAAATAGTCACCTATTTCAGGAATCAAAAGTAGGTCTTCATCCTTAACTCAGATGTGGCTCAAAATTCAAAATAAGTCAGATTTACAGGTCCCAAATGTCTCTGTAGACTGAGACTGTGTTTGGTCCCCTTAGTGACACCTCTGGCTTTCTTGTCCTCCTTGAAGAGCTCCATACTCAAAAGTGGACTTCCTTCTTCCTCAGGCAAACTCAGTAACCCACAGTAGCCGATCGTAGCTGGGTATTAAGAGGAAAGCATCTTGACAGTGGACCACAGTTTACTGAGCACTTAAAATACATCAGGCTTCATTGGAGAAACCAGGGATATGGTGGTAAACACACAAAATTGCTGCCTTCAAGTTTACCTTCTCCTGTGGGCAGAGAAATAAGCATAGCAACAAAGAAGCAGACAGGGAGTGGTCAGAGCTATGCAGAAAATAAAGGGTAGGATGACTGATCAGGGTAGGAGAGCAGGAGGAGAGGGAGGGAAGCCCACTTTCCCTGGTAGAGTTTGAGCTGAGATTGAATGAAGGAGAGCGACAGACATCTGAAGACTTGGGCAAGGGGCTTACTGGGAGAAAACACCAGGCACGGAGACTCTTAAGAGGTCAGAGAACCTATCCATTTTAAGAAACAAAGAGAAAGCCAGAAGGGCTGATGCAGAGAGTGAAACGGGGAAGGTGGAGGAAACCTGTGGGGAGAAGTCTTGGTCACCATAAGAGAGGTTTTAGGGAAGAGCTCCTGACCTGGTTTGATTTGCTTTTGCTCATTGTTCTGTCTGTTAAATGGAGAACAGACTATGGATGGAAAATTGAGACAACTATGACTTAGATCAAGGTCACTCCAATGGTGCTTAGAAGTGTTCGGCTTTGGGTGTATTTTGAAGAGGAACACACGGGAATTAATAGTACTTCATGATGTACTGGATATGGAATCAAGAATGGCCAAAAAAAAAAAAAAAAAAAAAGAATGGCCACTTGATTTGTGGAGTGGTCTGAAAAATAGTGTATAATGGTGATGTTGACAAAGAGGATGTGTACAGGTGCAGGTATGGACTGGATTATGATGGTACCACACGATGAATGGATGACTCATGGCCTGGAAGTGTCCTGTGTAACTAGTAAGTTCTGATGCAAAGACATCACTATTTGATGGAATTTTTGCCGTTATGATAGTGAATAATACCCTGTAGTGAAGGACTGGATATAGATTTGGGGAAGAGTCTAAGGGTAATGAAAGAGATAAGTCTCACCTACCATGCCCATCAGCCTTACTATCCATCTCTAATTGTTTTCACTCATTCCACCTCCAACATCACAAATTGTCAAACATCCCCATTCCATTTCTGCCTAGTGGGCCTTTATTGCTGTCTGGGGGAGCAAAGCTGACAGTCTATCTTCATGGGTTATTTCGCAATTCAATCCTTGGTAAGTAAGGCAGAGGCTGCCTATGTAAGAGGGATGCCGTTCAAATAAAAAGAAAAACGTAACCTGGGTATTTCGAAGGAGGGGGCTGCCACGCACGTATATATGCTTAATGTTCCTAAACTGCTATCTAAAGGAAGTTTCTGTTTAATATCATGAGATTATTCTTGGCCTCGTATTCTCTAAAGGGGAATATGGATGCCTAGTTGTAGGGCTTTTTGTTGAAGACCAGTTCCATCACATGAAAGGCCCTATCAAAATACCAAGAGGAGAGAAAGAGGATTAATGCATGTTTGCCAAATGCATGGAAGTCAAGTCAGTGACAGAGAGTCTCACTGAGGTGATCCACAGCCGGAAGGGTGTCTTGCTGGGAATTTTAGTACAAGCCGTGGTAGAGATGTATTATGTAACACAACAGAAGTTGTAAGCGCCATGCTCCTCAGTTTATCTGTGAAATGGAGACAGTAATACTCACCTACTACATAAGAACCTACTTTTAAGACTAAAGAATAAAAAATAACTAATGTATTTCAGGTACACACACACACACACACACACACACACACACAAAATGAAAACCAAACTACTTTTATTGCTGCAAGAATAAGGCTTATGACCTTGCTTAAACAGTTAAATTAACTTGCATAAGCATTCTGCTCTTTGATTTGAAAAGATATCTAAGATTTCATCAGGGCAAGAAGATCCTTACAGATGCTTCTAGTTAAAGGAATAGATAGGCAAAATGATAAACAACTGGTTTTTACAACAGTTCTTTGCGTAATATTGCTGTTTGCCACTAAAATTCTTTAAATCACCAAAGAATTGGTTTTCTTTTCTCATGAACAGCTGATGAGAGTCATTGTCATTTCCACGTTTATGACCCTTTTGAAAATCATGCACAGAATGCAAAAGTTTTTATTAGCTGATGATTGCCTATTGATCCATGTGTTAACTGAGAGTGATTTGGGCCCTAAGATAAAGATTTTGCCAACCTAGGAGGGACCACTCTTACAAATAGTGTTTAGATGAACATCATCTGCAGAGGTCAACATTAAAAATTGAAAAATAAAAGTATGAAGCTCATAAAGTTGAGGAATTAAGCAATGTCCTCTCCTGTACCTAAATCCATCCCTGACCCCAGGATATCCCAGAGAGAGACATTGCTTCCCCTAGACCCCAGCTAAGCATCAAAACCAAACAGTACCTCATGAGGCTAACTGGATAAGCTTTCTCCTATTTATCATGTATAATTAACTGCCTGGTTCCCTATTTGATAATTCTTGGATGGCCAAAGTTCTGAGAAACTAATTAAACCAGACCTGCCAGCACAACCCCATCTTGGATGGTGAGATCAATTCCTCTCTGTGATTTTAGTGAAATAGCTCAGAACTCACCAGGCCCTCACCCATCATTAATCTACACTTGTTAGGACCTCCACCATAGTCCAATAACTGTATTCTTGCCTTTTTTATGGTCAAAAAGCCTTGAGCCTTCTAGAGGTATCTTGAGGCAGCATACCATACCGTTTCAAATATAAACTTTGTATCAGACAGACCTGATTAGATTCTCAACTCTCTCGGCTATTAGTCTGTGAGCTTGGGAACAATATTTAACCTCCCTGAACTTCAATTTTTTCAAATGTAATATGGTTGTATTAGACCATTCTTTACTCGCTTCTGGAAAAATTAAAAATACTATGTGTAAAGCATCTAGCAGAGCTCTTGACTCATGGTTAAATGCTAGTTGCCATTCTGATTCTTATTCTCCAGTATTCGTCAATATAAAAATAGTCTATATCTCCTGAGTCCTTCCCTTTAAGCTGAGATTTTGAGCCCCTGTAACAATTTCCAGATTTTTCTAGCACCAACAATCTTGTGTCTCATCCTCCTAGTAGAGAACATGCTTGGCTTCATTTATCGTTCTATATGCCCTCCTACTAAAATCAGGCTTTGGGAATGGTGAGATGAGCATGAAAAAAAAAAAAAAAAAAGGAAGAACTTAAAAGACTAGACAGGTGCTTCTGGCATGAGAGCTTGGACAAGAATATCCAATAATTACAGTTGACCCTTGAACAATGTACGTGTTAGGGGTGTCAACCCCCCCACCTATGCAGACAGAAACTCATGTATAACTTTGACTCCCCCAAACCATGTAGATGGTACAAAGGAACAAGGACAGATAGGCAAAATTCTGAGTTGGCCCAAGGTATTTCCTGCTCTGATTGATTCATGCCATGAACTTCTTGGACATTGCTCCCGAGCCTACTTTGTCATTGACTCTTTTAAGTGACTTTGCAGAGATAAGAAAAAATGTTACACATATACAAAACTTGTGAAGCAATGAGAATATAGTCCTTGCATGGAACAGAGTCAGCATCAGAGCATTCCAGAAATAATATGAGTTTTTATTAGCATATGAAAATGACAATATGGCATGAGTTACTAAATGTCATACAAAACATCAGAAGTAGAATGAAGGAAAAAACCTCCAGTATTCTTCAATATAAAAATAGCCTATATCCCTCTTCAAAACACAACTAATCCATATGTCTACATGACAACAAAATCTAATAAAGATGTTTTTTGTTATGGAAACGCTAATAGAACAATGCTTTTTTCACCGTAGGAGTAATGAGGAATTCATTTTCAACCTAAAAGTGAGTCCTCCGATTTTGATACAAATTCATTATGGAAAGGAGCAGCAGTTCATTAACTCCTAGAAACTTTATGCTTATTAAGTATTTAATGAGTTTAACCTTTGTGTTAAATATAAAGTACTAAGAAACTATAGCTTCCAAACCTGCAGAACTCCTAATCCATAGTCATTGCAATCCAGGTGATAGACAGTATTGTCTATGAAGTTCAGAGATTTTAATTTGGTGAAAACTTAGTCAGTCTGTGCTTTCGCCTGGAGTTGTCTACCTCACATCAATGGGTTGTGTTGTTTCTCTTTCACTGTGGTTAATTAGATGGGATTATTTCATTTCCAGAGACTGTTTTTACACAAGCTGCGTAGCTGTTCAGTGAAATATAATCCAAGCCGGCCCCTTCTGCATTCAATAAAATCGTCAGTCAGTGTTGGGGGAGCAATCGTTGAAATGATGAAATAGCAGTAGTGCTGAAAATAAGCAATGGAAAATTCTGCAAAAGCTAAAATTATACCACCGGGACTTCCTTGATCACCGCAGCCCTTCTCTGGCCGAAAATCAGTTCTCCCTAAGAACTGAGAACCTGTCCTTAGAAAGGAAAGTGTTCTCATGTGGTAAAATCACCTTCTAAGAGAGCGTTCTCCTTGATGTGAGTGTATCTGATATTTATAAGGTGGTCTCTACTTGTCTCTTTCACATCCTCAAGCATTTTTTCTTGCTTTGAGGTGCTACTGCTGTATGAGATATTTGGTTTGATGGGTTATTTATTAGGAATCCTCGAGTTCCGGGCGTTAGTGCGTGCTTTGTCATAGGCAACTATGGACTGTTTAAACCAGTACAAATGTGACATTAGGATAAATACATAAGAAATAGTACATTTTTAAAAGTTTAAAGAATTTCTTGCCCATTCTCAGAAAACAAGAGTCTACAACTGATCTGGGAAGGATAGAAAAGTTATAATTTCCTGGGTTGGAGAAAAATGTAAAGGAAAATCCATAATAAGTTAGATTCTGTTAGAGCAATCTATTAAGTCCAAAAGACCATTATCCTGCCTTCATTAGAGAGAATAAGTTGAAAAGGGGTGAATGGGGGTGCCTGGTGGCCCAGTTGTTAAGCATCTGTCTTTGGCTCAGGTCATGATCCCGGAGTCCCAGGACCAAGCCCCACATCAGGCTCCCTGCTCAGCGGGAAGCCTCCTTCTCCCTCTCTCATTCCCCCTGCTTGTGTTCCCTTTCTAGCTGTGTTTCTCTCTGTCAAATAAATAAATAAAATCTTTTAAAAAAGAAAGAAAGAAAGAAAGAAAGAAAGAAAGAAAGAAAGAAAGAAAGAAAGAAAGAAAGAAAGAAAGAAAGAAGGAAAGAAAGAAAGAGGGGCACCTGGGTGGCTCAGTTGGTTAAGCGACTGCCTTCAGCTCAGGTCATGATCCCGGAGACCTGGGATCGAGTCCCACGTCGGGCTCCCTGCTCGGCAGGAAGCCTGCTTCTCCCTCTCTCACTCCCCTTGCTTGTTTTCCCTCTCTGGCTGTGTTTCTCTCTGTCAAATAAATAAAATCTTAAAAAAAAATTAAAAAAAAAAAAAAAAAAAAAAAAAAAAAAAAAAAAAAGAAAGAAAGAAAGAAAGAAAGAAAGAAAGAAAGAAAGAAAGAAAGAAAGAAAGAAAAGGAGTGACTGGTTGCATAATAAGAAAACCTACAATAATTTCAAACACAAAAGTTGTAAACAAGAGCAATGTCAGGAATGCTTTGAAGAATTAATCAAAGTCAGGTGAGGACTGGCCAAAGCAGAGAAAGAGAGTTTTCTTTCTTTATTTTAATGTTATAAAAAATATTTCCAGTAAAAGAACAAACCAGAAAATTGTTATTTGTTCTAAAGCTTCGGAACTACCATCATTACCACAACCCACCACAGTATTTGTATTTAAACCCGTATCTTGAATGTCTCACTTTCATCCTGTTATATAACCTGTTTGTGGTCAACCAGTTTGACATTAGGTAGTTTAAAGATAAAATATTTCCCCTAGCTTAATGGACCTTGGTGCTTTTAAATATAACTTTAAAAAAATGACATTGGCTGCACGCTGAGGAAACAAAATAATATAGTTAGTGAATATGGGTGGTCCTTCGAAACTCTCATTTGTCTAGGAATACAAAGAAGCCGTCTCTGTTTCTTGTCCTCTGTGATGTGGATGCTAAACACAAGTGGACTCTGGGTGTCAGCATCCCCATCTGCTACATGGAACCTACCTCAGCTTGAATGTGGCATGTCACATCAAGTTATGGGCAAGAACTAACCAAACAAGAGAGGAAATCAGACCTTTCTCATGTGAAAACTGTTTCTTTGAAAAGCTGTAAATGACTTGCTGACTGATAGGGTAGAACCATAAGTTCCAGCCTCATCAACTACTCCCTACTCTCCCCTTCTGAAAAAAAATAGAATCGCCATGATGAATATGTGAAGAACAACTCATGCATTTCAAGAATTCGTGGATATGTCTCTAAAGTGCACTGGGTTTCTTAAAAGAACATTAGCATATAGATATATATTCATTAAAAATTCAGGGAGATGAACAACATACAAAAGGTGGAGAATAGCCTCTTCCCAACACTATTTAGGTGGGTTTTATTCTATACGCAAGACGTAGAGTACATCTGAAACGAAGAAAAAAGAGCTAGTTAGATTAGACAATTGGCTCAATGTTTGTGACTTTATAAATTCCATAGATCATTTAGCATAGGAACCTGAATTAAATTTATAATAGTATAAAATTCACATACCAGTAAGGGAACTTTTTGCAAAGGCTTTAAATAGCACTAATGTGTTCCCAAATTCCAATTGAACTTGTTTTGCTTCCGTGGGTTTGGGGCTTCTTGAGGAAAAAAAGTTAATAACATTTCTTTTACATTAGGAAAACATATAAATGTCTCAAAAAACAACCTCAACATCCTTCTGTTAGATCCCTGCCAAAAACAAACTCTTTTAAAATAGACCAAGTTTCCATAGAGAGAAAGTACATTTACTTCAATTCATTTCCTGAGACTTCACTAACTCTGAGGTTTAGGAAGTTGTGCGTGAAGTGGGTCCAAGTTGGTGAAGATCAGGGGTCCAGATAAGCACTAGAGATGGAGAAAGAAAGGGCTTCTTCCTTTGGGTAAAATCCTGTCACTGACAGCTGTAACGGTCTTTGAATTGGGGCTTTTTGTTCTTCACCCCCGTAGGTCACAAAGCACCTGTCCTTCCTAAAGACCTACCCTGGCATCTCAACTCTTGAGTGCTTTTCCTGAAAGCAACCAACACTTACTTGGCTTTCTTATCATCTCTTAATACCCAGCCTTCTTACAGAAGCTCATATTGGCGATGACTCTTTGCCTTTCTTATGACATAGACCATTACATTGAGTCTGACACCATGTCAATAGACTTCATTTTTTATATAAACTTTATCACTGGATCAATTGACATATTATACTTGTTCAAGTGAAATGCATTGGTTATTCTTCATAATTGGATGACCACTAGTGATTTGAATAATGGGTACTTTTGAATTATAAATAGTGGTGGCACAGCATGCCGGTAAGTTAAGTACCAAATCTACCTGGGAATCAGCAGGTATTCTTGATGACTAAGTACCCACATTTACCTTCCAGTAGTTCAGCATCTCTCTAATTACAATTATATTTCATGTCCATCTTATCAGGCTTCTTGGAAAGGATACCGTATATCAATTACCATAAGCAGGTAAGCTACGAACATTTCTTGGAGTTTAGAATACTGTGATCTAAGCCTATAACCAGTGCTTCCTTCCAAATCCCCTGAAATTAGATAACTTAGTATAAGGTTTTGGAAATAAAATTAGACCTAGTATATCATACCCATGGGTCATCAGCTTAAAACTAACTAAACATGGGGCGCCTGGGTGGCTCAGTTGGTTAAGCAACTGCCTTCGGCTCAGGTCATGATCCCGGAGACCCGGGATCGAGTCCCACATCAGGCTCCCTGCCTGGCGGGAGGCCTTCTTCTCCCTCTCTCACTGCCCCTGCTTGTGTTCCCTCTCTGGCTGTGTTTCTCTCTGTCAAATAAATAAAAATCTTAAATAAAAAAAAAACTAACTAAACATACACGCATATTAATTGTTTTGACAAACTATCTCCTGGTTTATTATAAGAATGTATTTTAAATTAAGTAAAATTTAGATAAGATTGTAGGCTTTCCCATAATGATTTTCTTTTTTTCTTTTTTGGGTGCAGTAGACACATTCCTGTTATGTGCACAATTGACATATTGACTTTGTTTTCTTGTTATTTAGTCATTGTGTACTTGAGGTTGATAAGGGCAATTATATCCCACTAATGCTTATCAGTCACAACATGTGCCAACTGCCACAACTTTTTATAAAGCAATGATTAGATTTATAATCTTACTCCCTTTTATTGCTATGTGCAATTCTCTTAAAACTACTTTTAACCTTCTGGATCTTTGAGTTTAAAAAATATTTTCCAATATACATGTTTGCTGTTCCAGTAGGCACTTTAAAGATAACATATGGTTTTATTTAGTTAATCCATTCATGAATACTGAAAAAAGAAATCAGACCTTTTAAAACTTAGCTTTTTTTCATATTCTCATTATTTTAACACCAGTGGAAAAGAACATTCATTTTTGTAAGTAAAGAGATATGAGGAATATTGGATCTATGACCATATTGTAGTTGGCTTATGTTAAAATGTTCTAGTCTTGTTAAAATATAGCTCTTTGTAAAAGCATAATGAAGTATTACTTTGTTCTTCTCTTCAATTTTGAATCACTGAATTGGATTTCATTCTGAAAACACAACATTCACATTACACTTACTGTTTTCTCTGCATGCATACAAATACATGATAGATAGATATAGATATAAACATACACAAATAGATATGCAAATATATTAAAAATTGACCAACTGAAAATAAAAATGTGCTTTAGAATAATTATCAGAATATGGTTGAAGATGAATTTAAATGTTGGCATATGTTGCATCCATAATTACATACGTTCCAACATATACAAGAATTTCCAGTTTAAAAATAAACATCTATCATCTGATGTGTTATATAAAGTGTTATAGGTTAAAATCAAGTAATGAAAACCTGACTTTTCAAAGAAATGATTAATATTAGTATAGTTAAGTTCCTGAGGAAAGACCTAACACTCAACATTAAAACATTCTCTTACTTTCTGATGCATATAATGGAATAAATAATAGTGTGCTTCATATATCACAGTATTATATTATGCTTTATGAAATTCAGAACTTCTTTAAGTAATTCCTTTTCTATTTTTAGTGTAAAGTATTAGAAAATTAAAAACAGCAACGAAGGGCACCTGGGTGGCTAGGTCAGTTAAGCATCTGCCTACGACTCAGGTCATGATCTCAGGGTTCTGGGATCCAGCCCCATGTCACAGAACTATCTTTCCATATGCAGCTGGCATTCCATACAAAATGTTTACACTCTCCCAAGAAAGTCTTACTCAAGCCAGCAGCTGCAATTACTGCCTATACCCGGATGTCTCAAATGCATATCTCCAGCCCTGGCTTCCTCTTGGAAGACCAGCCCCAAGTATCCCGCTTTACACTTACACGTATCCTTTCATCTCTCCGAGAGCCTCAAAGCTGAGCTCATGGTCTCTCTCTTCAAGCCAGTATGCTCTTCGATTTTTCCCTTCCTCCAGGATCAACACCACCATCTTCAGAGTTGTGCACCCCAGGTAGTAGGAGTCCTATTTTATACTGCTCTCTCTCTCTCTCTCTCTCTCTCTCTCTCGCTCTCTCTCACTTTCCATAACCAGATCCACATGATCTTACTCATGCATTTCCTGAATACATTCAATGCTCTGTATATCTCGCCAGAACCCTAATCCAAACACCCCTATACCTTGCCCTGTTTGTCCCCAGAGTTCCTAACTGGGCTCTTCATACCTGATTTGGTTTCTCCCTGGTCCATTCTCTATGCTGTAACAGACTATAGTTTGATATTCACATGCTTAAACATCCTGATGACTTCCCATGTGTTTTAGAAAAGAAGACCAACGCTCTTTTTTTTTTTAATTGTTTCAGTATTCTAAGATTCATTGTTTATGCCCCACACCCAGTGTGCCACGCAATACGTGCCCTCAGTACTCACCACCAGGCTCTCCCATCCCCCCCAACCCCTCCTCTCCAAGACCCACAGTTTGTTTCTGAGTCCAAAGTCTCTCATGTTTTGTTTCCCTCTCCGAATTACCCTACTTTCCATTTACTTTCTTCTCCTACTGTCCTCTATATTACCCCTTATGCACCACAACTAAGTGAAACTATGTGATACTTGACTTTCTCCACTTGACTTATTTCACTCAGCATAATCTCTTCCAATCTGGTCCAACTTGCTAGAAAAGATGGGTATTCATCCTTTCTGATGGAGGCGTAGTATTCCATTGTAGATATGTGCCACATCTTCATTATCCATTCATCTGTTGAAGGGCACCTTAGCTCTTTCCACAGTTTGGTGATTGTGGCCATTGCTGCAATGAACATTGGGGTACATATGGCCCTTCTTTTCACTATATCTGTATCCTTGGGGTAAACACCCAGTAGTGCAATTGCAGGGTCATAGGGTAGCTCTATTTTTAATTTTTTAAGGAATCTCCACACTGTTTTCCAAAGAGGCAGCACAAACTTGCATTCCCACCAACAGTATAAGAGGGTTCCCCTTTCTCCACAGCCTCTCCAACACTTGTTGTTTCCTGTCTTGTTAATTTTGGCCATTCTGACTGGTGTAAGGTGGTATCTCAGTGTGGTTTTGATTTGAATTTCCCTGATAGCTAGTAATGATAAACATTTTTTCATGTGTCTGTTAGTCAGTTGTATATCTTCTATGGAGAAGTGCCTCTTCATGTCTTCTGCCCATTTTTTGATGTGATCATCTTCTTTTTGGATGTTGAATTTGAGTAGTTCTTTATAGATCTTGGATATCAGTCCTTTGTCTATAGTGTCATTTGCAAATATCCTCTCCCATTCCATGGCTTGCCTGTTTGTTTTGTTGACTGTTTCCTTTGCTGTACAGAAGCTTTTTATTTTGATGAAGTCCCAGAAGTTCATTTTCTCTTTTGTCTCCTTTGCCTTTGGAAACGTGTCTTGAAAGAAGTTGCTGTGGCCGATGTCAAAGAGGTTACTGCCTGTGTTGTTTCCAGGACTTTGATGGATTCCTGTCTCACGTTGAGGTCTTTCATCCATTTCAAGTTTATCTTTGTGTGTAGTGTAAGAGAATGGTCTAGTTTCATTCTTCTATACGTAGCTGTCCAATTTTCCCAGCACCATTTATTGAAGAGACTGTCTTTTATCCACTAGATATTTTTTCCTGCTTTGTCAAAGAATATTTGACCATAGATTTGTGGGTCCATAGCTCAACTCTCTACTCTGTTCCCTTGGTCTATTTGTCTGTTTTTGTGCCAGTACCATGCTGTCCCGGTGATCACAGCTTTGTAATAAAGCCCGAAATCAGGTAACGTGATGCCCCCAGCTTTGATTTTCTTCTTCAACAATTCCTTAGCAACTCAGGGTCTTTTTTTGATTCTATATAAATTTTAGGATTGTTTGAAAAATGCTTTGAAAAATGTTGGTGGAATTTTGATCGGGATGGCATTGGAAGTATAGATTGCTCTGGGCAGTATAGACATTTTAACAATGTTTATTCTTCCAAACCATGAGCATGGAATGCTCTTCCATCTTTTTGTGTCTTCTTCAATTTCTTTCATGAGTGTTCTGTAGTTCCTCAAGTACAGATCCTTAACTTCTTTGGTTACGTTTATTCCTAGGTATCTTATGGTTTTTGGTGCTATGGTAAACAGAACCGATTCACTGATTTCCATTTCTATATTTTTGTTATTAGTGTTTAAGAACACAATGGATTTCTGTGCATTGATTTTGTATCCTGCCACATTACTGAATTGTTGTATGACTTCTAGTAGTTTGGGGGTAGAGTTTTTTGGGTTTTCCACAGAGTATCATGTCATCTGCAAAGAGAGAGAGTTTGACTTCTTCCTTGCCAATCTGAATACCTTTTATTTCTTTCTGTTGTCTGATTGCTGTTGCTAGGGCTTCTAACACTATGTTGAACAACAGTGGTGAGAGTGGGTATCCTTGTTTTGTTCCTGATCTCAGAGGGAAGGCTGTCAGTTTTTCCCTGTTGAGAATGAATTGGCTGTGAATTTTTCATAGATAGATTTTATAGGTTGAGGAATGTTCCCTGTATCCCTATATTTTGAAGAGTTTAATCAGTAATGGATGTTGTATTTTGTCAAATACTTTTTCTGCATCAATTCAGAGTAATGGTTCTTCTCTCTTCTCTTATTGATTTGTTCTATCATGTTGATTGATTTGCAAGTGTTGAACCACCCTTGCATCCCTGGGATAAATCCCATCTGGTCATGGTGGATAATCTTTTTAATGTATTGTTGGATCCTGTTAGCAAGGATCTTGTTGAGAATCTTGGCATCCATATTCATCAGAGATATTGGTATGAAGTTCTCCTTTTTGATGGGGTCTTTGTCTGGTTTGGGGATTAGAGTAATGCTGGCTTCATAGAAAGAGTCTCTAAGTTTTCCTTCTGTTTCTATTTTCTGAAACAGCTTCAGGAGAATAGGTGTTATTTCTTCTTTGAATGTTTGGTAGAATTCCCCAGGGAATCTGTCAAGTCCTGGGCTCTTGTTTTTTGGGAGGTTTTTGATCAATGCTTCAATCTCATTACTAGATATTGGTCTATTCAGATTGTCAATTTCTTCCTGTTTCAGTCTTGGAGGTTTATAGGTTTCCAGGAATGCATCCATATATTCTATGTTGTTAAACTTATTGGCTTATAACTGTGGATAGTAATTTCTGATGATTGTTTCTATTTCCTTCATGTTAGTCGTGATCTCTCCCCTTTCATTCATAATTTTATTAATGTGGGTCTTCTCCCTTGTCTTTTGGATCGTTTGGCCAATGGTTTATCGATCTTAATAATTCTTTCAAAGAACCAGCTTCTAGTTTTGTTGATGTGTTCTACTATATCTCTAGTTTCTAATTCATTGATCTCTGCTCTAATCTTAATTATTTCCCATCTTATGTGTGGGGTTGGTTTAAGTTGTTGTTGATTTTCTAGTTCTTTATGGTATAATGAGAGTTGCTGTATTCAGGATTTTTCAATTTTTTTGAATGAGGCTTGGATGGCTATGTATTTCCCCCTAAGGACTGCCTTTGTTGTATCTCACTTGGTTTTGGATTGGTGTATCTTAATTCTCATTGGTTTTCTTTTTTTTTTTTTTTTTTGAAAGATTTTATTTATTTGACAGAGAGAAGAGAAACACAGCCAGAGAGGGAACACAAGCAGGGGGAGTGAGAGAGGGAGAAGCAGGCTTCCACCGAGCAGGGAGCCTGATGTGGGGCTCGAACCCGGGTCTCCGGGATCATGACCTGAGCCAAAGGCAGTCGCTTAACCAAATGAGCCACCCAGGCACCCCTCTCATTGGTTTTCATGAAGTGTAATGTTCTTTGATTTCCTGGTTGGTCTAAAGATTCTTGAGCAGGATAGTCTTTAGCTTCCAAGTGTTTGATTTTCTTCTGAACTTTTTGTTCTGGTTGAGTTCCAGTTTCAAGGCATTGTGGTCAGAGAATATTCAGGGAATAATCTCAATCTTCTAGTATCAGTTGAGCCCTGATTTGTGACCTAGTATGTGGTCTATTCTGGAGAAAGTTTCATGTGCACTCAAGAAGAATGAGTATTCTGCTGTTTTAAGGTGGAATGTTCTGAATATATCTATCAGATCCATTTGGTCCAATGTGTCATTCAAAGCTCTTGTTTCTTTGTTGATTTTCTGTTTAGATGATCTATCCATTGCTGAGAGTGGCATGTTAGGATCTCCTGCAATTATTCGTTTCAATATGATTGTTTATTTTGCTTAACAGTTGGCTTATGTAGTTGGCTGCTCCCATGTTGGGGACATAAATATTTACAGTTGTTAGATCTTCTTGGTGTATAGACACTTTGAGAATGATGTAGTGTCTTTCTGTGTCTCTGACTACGGTCTTTAGATTAAAATCTAATTTGTTTGATAAGATAATCACTACCCCAGGTTTCTTTTATGGTTCATTGGCATGAAAGATGGTCCTCCATCCCCTCACTTTCACTCTGGAAGTGTCTTTAGATTCTAGATGTGTCTCTTGTAAACAGCATATGGACGAGTCTTGTCATTTTATCCAGTTTGCAACCCTATACATTTTTATTGGAGCATTTAGGCCATTCACATTGAGAGTGATTATTGATAGATACGTTTTTATTGAGATCATGTTGCCTCTGAAGTTCATGTTTCTATAGATTACCTCTGTAAATTTCTGTTCTGTGTCACGCTTGGATTTGTTTCTCTTTTATAGAACCCCTCTTAATATTTCTTGTAGTGCCGGCTTGGTGTTTGCAATCTTTTAGACCTTGGCGGTTCTGGAAGCTCTTTATCTCTCCTCCCTTTTTGGAAGTCAGCCTAGCTGGGCACATTATCCTTGGTTGCATATTTTTTTAATGTAATTTCATGAATATGTCTTGCCAGCCCTCTGGCTGGCCAGGTTTCTGTGAATAGGTCTGATGTTATTCTGATGATCCTCCCTCTATATGTAAGGGATCACTTCCCCCTAGCTTCCCTTAAGACATATTCTTTGATTTTATGATTTGTGAATTTCACAATTATGTGCCTGGAGGTTTTTCTGGGCCTCACTGATCTTGGGGGTTGTCCTCTCTGCCTCTAGGACACAAACACCTGTTTCATTCCCCAGATTAGGGAAATTTTCATCCATGATTTGTTCAACTATATCTTCTAGGTTTCTCTCTCTCTCAACTCCTTCAGGGATTCCAATAATTCTGATATTGGAGCGTTTCATGGCGTCATTTATTTCCCTAATTCTATTTTCATGGGATTTTAGCTGTTTGTTCCAAGACTTCTCTTGTTCCTCCTTCCTCCTTCTTAATCCAACATGATCTTCAGCTTGAGCTACCGTTGCTGTTAGTATATTTAAATTAGATTGCATCTCATTAATAGCCTTTCTAACCTCTGCCCACTTGGCTTTTACTTCTGTCATTAGAGCTTCTATCTTGTCACTAATGTTTTTTTCCAACTTAGCCATTGCTTGGATGATTGCTACCCTGAATTTCATTTCTGGCGTATTGTTTATGTTAATTTCCAGTAATTCTGTGACAGGGGTTGCAGTCTCTGGGTTTTTCTTCTGTTGGTTGTTCCTCCTCTGAGTCATTTTGGCGAGGGGTAGTTGAGTGGATGTATAGCTGAATATATCAACCATTATCCAGGTGAATTGCTCATTGGAAGGTTTCAGAGCAATCAGAAGTCACCACCAAAAAGGAAAAAAGAAAAAAGAGAGAGAAAAAGAGAAATGAAGCAAGAAAAAAAGTCGGTCAGAATGAGCTCCAATGGTAGGATTTATATGGTACAAAACTACAATGGAGTAAAGAAAAAGACCATCAAGAGTAAAAGAAAGTTGAAGAGATCAAAAAGCTAAGCCCAACCTGAATGACCCCCAAGACCAGTATTTGTCTATTACAAAGGCACAAACAATTATGCAGAAACACTGACAGAAGAATAGGGTGGGAAGATGAGTGCAATCCCTCCTTGTGGGCAAGGAAAGTATTTCAGATCCTCCTGGTTTTGTCTTGTTATTATTGTTAGAGGAGCCCACTTTCTAAAGATATAGGGAGATTAAAACTGGTTTGTATATAGGGGTAGTTTTGAAGGAATGAAGGATTACCTTGAAGCTTATAACTATATGTATATTTAAAGAAAAAAGAATAAAGGAAAGAAGAGAGAAAAAAGGATGTTTGTTACAGAAAAAACAAACAAAAGAAGAAGTAACAACAACAACAGAAAACACAGGTATGTGTTTGAAAAAATTCCAAGGTAAAAGTTATTATGGAGTTATATTAAGTATCACATTGTAATAATAAGTGGATTAAAAAATTAAAAGAACAAAAACTGTGAGAATGAATTTTAAATTTGAAGTGAAAACTTTAAAAGTAAAAATGGAAAAAAATTTAAAAAGAAAATAAAGTGAAAAGCTGTATCTATTAAAGCATATAGCTTTTGGGGTAGTACCAGGAGCTTGATATATTGCCCTTCCCTGCATGTTGGGGTTTTACAGTTTGGGTGTTGTCCTCTTGTTCTTCCAGCTTGCCTTCTGGGGGTGGGGCCTGCTGTGCTGTTCTTCAGTCCCTGCTACCTGGGTGAGTCCCCGCCCCTTCCTAGGGGCTGGGCTCCATGGCAACCAGGTTTTCAGGCTTTTGTTCTCTGGAGGATTTGTTCTTTTGTGGCTTTTTGCAGCTTTTCAGGAAGTCAGGCCAGAGCAAGGTGTCTGTGCCCAGACCTCCTTCCCAGAAAGAGCCCTCAGCTAGTAACCCTCTGGATGGTGCAGGGCTCATAGCCCCTCCCTGTATCTTTCTCTTTGGCCGCTTGTCACAACCGGGTGCACCCACAGCTGCTGGTCAGAATGGCGCCCAAAGCCCCTGCTTGTCCTTTCACTCCCGTGCCTCAGAAACCTTCGGGTCATGCGACCTTGTCTCTGGCTCAGGGAGTCTGTAGTGCACACCCACGCAGGATAGACTGAGAACCCGCGGTCCCGCAGGTCATGCTCAAGTCTGCAAAATCGCCTCCCCTGGGGGCTGCGCACCTGGCCCAAGGGGCGGATAAAAGCAGCGGGGGGGAAAAAAAGTGGCAGTTTTAAAGATAATTTGCTCTGCTGTGTTCCCTTGTGCAGCACCAGGGATCACTTTCTCTCCACAGATCTACATCCCTGTCAATAGCGGTCAGCTTTCCCCAGCTGCCCCTCGGGCTCTCTGTTTTTGCCTGCTTTTAATCAGACCATAATCTGCTGTTGTTCCCCAAACACAGCACTTTCACCCTGGGGTATTGCTTTCCAATGTGTTGCCTCTGTGGGCTTCCTCCCCCATATCCCTTTGTCTTTGGATATCACTCCAAGCATTCCCACTCCACTCTACCTCTTTGTCAATGCTCTTCTTCCCCTGTAGAGATCCAGAAGTGTGAAATATTACATTTCAGGGTGATCTCATGAGTGCTCACAATTTTCTTGCAGTGTTTTTTGCAGGTATTCAGCTCACTTCAGGGGACTCCTCGAAATGGGGTCACCCAGCTTTCTGCCATCTTGCGCCTCTGAAGACCGACATTCTTAATGTAATACACCATATTCTGAATCATCTGACTCCTGCCTACTTTCAGAGTAGGTTCCTTTTGAGCTACTTTCCCCATGACCCCCGCACTTTAATTGCTGCTGCATTGTCTTCCAAATGTAGCCACTATACCCTCCTTAGACCCATGCTTTTCTAGAACCTTGCCCTTCTCCATCAAGATGTGGGGTCTCTTCATCTTTCTTGAAACTTGAGCAGGTTTGTGGCTATTGCAAATAATAGATGAAGGTGAACGTGATGCTGTGTGACTTTCAAAGCTAGGTCATTTTAAAGGAATGATGCTCCCACCCAGCTCCTTTTTGCAGAATACAAACCCAGCCCCCCTCCCCAAAGAGACTTCATGGAGAGGCGTAGATAAAGAGGAACTGAGGCATGAGGCCAACAGTCAGTATCAACTCCCAAGTACATGAGTCACAGGCCTTCAGATTATTCTAGTTTCCCGCCTTCAGGTCTACCAACTAAAGCCCCAGATATCATGGAGCAGAGATAAGTCATCTCTATTACATCCTGTCCAAATTTTTGACACCCCCGCACAAATTTGTGAACATTAACACATGGTTGTTTTATGTCATGAATTTGTGGGGTGATTTGTTACACAACATTAGATAATCAGAATGATCATCTTGGCCTTTTTCTGTCCTCCACTCTTATAATACCATCTTTTTTCTAGTATTTTCCCTCTCCTGGACTTTTTTATACAAATCCTCACTAATCACTCAATAATTAATGTTTTCTTATCTTTCAGAAATCAGGTCATGTTTCAGCAAAGGGCAGTATCATTACAGGGCTTAGGAAGAACACATTACCAGGAAACCATGTGTCCTGTACTATAGGAATAGATGGGAAGAATAGTGGAATTATCTGCTGTGCATGGCTATCAGATACAGGTCTCAAGGCATCCTGAAATCCGAAAATTTTATTAAAACCTAAAAAAAAAACAACAGGAAATCAATTCAAATGTCATGGGCCATGCCCAGGAATATTTGCAGAGAACACTTTAGGACCATTTTTAAGTTCTCAGTAATTTCTCACCACCCCTCCAGATCAACGTTAGGATAAACCACTGCCGAACAGTGGTACCTGTGGTCCTCTACCTGTGGTCAAAGAATTATTCTTACAAGGATCATGGCATGTAGAAGAAGGAGCTCTGTTATATTTGGAGAATATTAGGAATAATTGTGAGGAGTTACAGGACCACTTTAATAATTTTTATGACTGATCCAAAAATCTGTCTTATTTTTGTTTGTGCTTTCTCTCCACCAGTCTTCTTCTTACAGAGTTGGTATATCATCAGAGCAGTTTCTCCTGTATCTTCATGGTATTTTTGGCTTTTTTTAGCTCATCAAATAATCCTCCCACCAATGTGCTGGCCCATTATATCAAACTTCTCCATTTTTCTTTCCAAATAAATGGTGGGTATGCAAAGAGACAAAGGGATATGTTTGATTCAGAAATAGCATTCAAAGATTTTTATCTCCATCTTGAGCCTAGAACTTTGCCTTATCCTAGATTGCTGCTTATTACTCAAATAAAGCCTCAGTTTAGTGTGGTTTGGTTTTTCTTTTTTTTTTTCTAATTGACATATAATTGACATATAACATTATATTACTTTCAGGTATATGACACAATAATCCGGTATTTGTATATACTGCAGAATGATCACCAAGAGTGAATCTAGTTAGCATCCATCACCATAACACAGTTACAACTCTTTTTCTTGTAATGAGAACTCTTAAAATCTACTCTCTAAGCAACTTTCAAGAATGCACTACAATCTTATTAACTAGAGTCATGGTGCTATACCTTGTATTTTAAAACTGGAAGTTTGCACATTTTGACCCCTTTCATCCGTTTCACTCACCTCCACCTTGGTTCTGTTTCGTTTTGTACTTTTTAGATCCCAAATATAAGTGAGACCTTATAGTATTTGTCTGAACTATTTCACTTGGCATATGCCTTCAAGATCCATCCTTGTTGTCACAACTGGCAAGATTTTATTCATTTTATGGCTAAATCATGATACATTATATAAATAGACCACATTTTCTTTATCCATTCATCCATTAATGGGCACCATGTCTTGCCTTTTATAAGTAATACCGCAATGAGCAGAGGGGTGCAAATGTGTTTTCATTTTCTTCAGATAAATACCCAGAAATGGAATTGTTAGATCATGTTCTATTTTGATGAGCTTCCATAATGTTTTCCATAGTGGCTATCCCAATTTACATTCCCACCAACACTGTACAAGGGTTCCCTTTTCCCCACATCTTCATCAAGTGGTTATTTCTTGTCTTTTTGGTAAAGTCATTCTAATAGGTGGGAGGTGATATCTCATTGTGGTTTAGATTTGCATTTCCCAGATGAAGAGTGATATTGAGCATCTTTTCATGTGTATTTTGGCCATCTGGATGTCTTTGAGAAATTTCTCTTCAGATCTCCTGCCCATTTTTTAAATTGGATTTTTTTTTTCCTCTCAAGTTATATGAGTTGCTTATGTATTTTGGATATTAATGCCTTCTCAGATATATGATTTGCAAGTTTCTTTTGCTTTGGGAGATAATGTATAAGATCCAACTCATGACTGCAAAAATAATGCAGATTTTTTTCCCAGTGGATATGCTAGAGCTTATATAGTCAAATAAGTGTCCTCCTCCAAACTAGTTTGCTTGGGCGACCCTTGTCTTGTCCGTCTGCATTACCTTTGTTCAAAGTACATTGCAATTACAAGCAGAGAGGAGATTTCAGTTACAGAGGAGTGACAGGGTTTGGGTTTTTTTGGGTTTTTTTGGGTTTTTTTGCTTTGTTTTGTTTTGTTTTAAAGAGAGAAAAAGAGTGTGTACATGAGCAGGGGGAAGGGCAGGGGGAAGGGAGAGAGAGAACCTTAAGCAGGCTCCATGCTCAGTGTAAAGCTCGATCCCACAACTCAAGATCATGACCTGAGCCAAAGTCAAGAGTCAGATGCTCAACTGACTGAGCCACCCAGCGCCCCATAGTAATATCAGTTTTATTACTTTGGAATCATTGAACACTTTTTCTTGTTCTAGCATATTTTTCTTCTTTTTTTTTTTTTTAACTCCTTCCCCTTGTTCTTCTGGGCCACTTTACTCCAGGCCTCCCTCTTTCTTCTGATACTAAAGTCATTACCTCAAGGACTTCTAGGGACCAGTCTAGAACCGAAAGCAACACCTCTGGGAAGAAAAGCGATGAGGCTCAAGGAGAATCTGTTGGCTCACCATCTATGAATAACATGGATACAATTAACTGAGCACTCTGAATTTGACCAGTAGAAGTCAAATTTTGTCTAAAGTTACATTTTCATTTTAATGAAAGACCTAACCTTTCTCTGTGAGTCATGTATTCGATATATAATTTTGAGAAATTTGTTTACCCTAAAATTAGTAAAATTAGGAGCTAAAATGCTAGCACACTGTGGCTACCTGCCATTAACCTCTTATTTTACTGGATAGACCCAGGGCAGCAAGTCCATGGCCTCCATTCTCCACCTCTGGGGATGTCACTAATCAATCAAAAACCCTTTCCCAAAAAGCCCCAACTAGACATCATCATTTTCATCACAGTATTCCAACCAGGCACTGTCAGTCTGGTGCAAAAAAAAAAAAAAAAAAAGGAATTTCTTCACCATTTCAGAAATAAAGATGAGCCCATTTTCTCCAGAAACATATTATGAAAATTAAGAGATTTTTATGAGGGAAAGAGCATGCTAGCAGGGAAAGAAAGGACCTCGAGGTGACGAGATGGTCCCTCCTAGGGTTCTCACAGCAGCACATTAGACTAAATTAGATTTATTAAATTAGCTAATTGTCATGTTGGAAGGCACAGGCAGGCTGATCCTGAGATGAGAAACAAAACAAATAGGCTGCAGCCGTGTGGATGGGGCACCAGGGAAGCATTTAGCCTTACTCAACTCCAGGCAGCCAGGCCTAACGAGGTGTACCAGGGGCTATGGGCTCTCTAGAAGTCTCTGAGCTCCAGAGGACAAGCCCTGGGACCCAAGACCTGCCTCAAAGGGGTCAGCCTCTCCAACTGACACACAGAGAGATTAACAAAATGTTTAATTAATGGTAAAGCTCATCAAGCCAAACAAGCCAATCCCAGCTCTGCTTATAAAAGCAAAGTCTAGTCTGCCAGGAAGCATTTTTTTTTTTTTTTTTTTTACCAATAGTCAAAATGAGACTGAGGATTTTAAATTCAGGGACGTATGACATACCCATTTGTGAAAGGGACTTCAAGAGAATTAAATTCCACTCTGCTTTTTTCTTTCTCCTCTGTCACCACAACCAGTGGGAGCACAGGTCTCCCCGGGGACCACCCCCAGCTGCCGCGACCCTCCTGCAAAGGCCATTTAGTTGTCAGCAATGACTGAGGACCCATCTCTACATAATGGCAGCCAGGTGGTCTTTCAGTCCTTAAATCCCCTTACCTCTTGTTAGAATGTTAATAGCAGGAGAAAAAAAGAAAAGTCACACTTAAAAATAGCATCCTGAACATCTTTGTTTTTCTCCATTTGGGCTTCCTACTAGATTCATAAAATGGCAACTATCATCAAACCCGGTCGTGTCTTCTGCAGGTGTTCCAAAACCCCCATCGTTTCGATGTTGTGCTTTTTTAATTCCCGAGTTTCACATTTTGAAATGACCGTGTTAATCCTATGTTGCCCCTAATATGTCAGAGAAAACTTGCGTGGTCTTTAAAACCATCCAGTCTGTTCTTTAAAAAATCTTGGATGTTCCTCAGCATATGTCAGTGAAAAGTTCCATAAATCAGTTAGTCTTTATTGATGATTTTGGGAGCCTGATATTTTCAGCCACTTAAAATATCTGAGCAGTGAAACATCCCTCTCTGATGATTCAATTTACTGCAGGGTATGTTTTTTCTTACACCACCCCCCCGCCACGTTTTAGAGACATTTATACTTCCTTGTAATATTACACAGATGACAGAGATAAATAAGGGACTATGTAGCAATATGTAGCTACATAAAACAAAATATTATTACATCCATTCTTCTGTTTTTCTTTCTCTATAACAAATTTCTTGAATTCCTCGTACTACAATTGAGACACTTGAGGCTATCTGATCCAGGGAAGCTTTACTGGCAGTAAAAGTCTTTGCCCGATTGAGTACTTAATTCTAAATCCTCTCAGAATAATACATTATTTGCTCCTACTGTCTTGTTAGCTTGTCATGTTTTTGTTTTTAGATTTTTACCTAATACCATTTTTTTTAAAAAAAAAAAAAAGATTTTATTTATTTATTTGACAGAGAGAGAGAGATCACAAGTAGGCAGAGGCAGGCAGAGAGAGGAGGAAGCAGGCTCACCGCTGAGCAGAGAGCCTGATGCAGGCCTCAATCCCAGGCCCCTGAGACCATGACCTGAGCCGAAGGCAGAGGCTTTAACCAACTGAGCCACCCAGGTGCCCTAATACCATTCTTTAAAGGCAGTTTTCACAACTGCTTTGTGCTCCATCCCGCTGATGTCCCCGTGAAGATATTTGGGTCTGGTCTGATTGGTCTCTGGGAAAACCCTTGACCTCAGGGAGAGACTTGAGAACAATTACAGCATGGAGGTCTAACTAGAGAGTGTGATAAGATCCATTGGCCAAGGTTATGTCTCCAAGATCCTCCACAGGCAACTTCTACTTGCCTAAAATAGCATTAGGAATATGTGATTGAGTCCCAAAGATACCCATAATATCTTTTAAAAACATCGTCAAGCAAAGAGGCGCCTGGGTGACTCAGTTGGTTGGGCGACTGCCTTCAGCTCAGGTCATGATCCTTGAGACCCGGGATCGAGTCCCACATCGGGCTCCCTGCTCAGCAGGAAGCCTGCTGCTTCCTCTCTCACTCCCCCTGCTTGTGTTCCCTCTCTGGCTGTGTTTCTCTCTGTCAAATAAATAAAATCTTTAAATAAAATAAAATAAAATAAAAAATATCATCAAGCAAAAATTATTTTTTTGCCAAGGAACATAGGTTATTAGCATATAAAAATTAGATGCTTTCTTTTTAAAAATTATCTTGAAATTTGTTTTTAATATTGATTTCAGATTGTTTTCCAGCATATTTTTATGTAAAAAAATAAATAATTTGTAATGTCAATGTATGAATTAACCTACAATTTAGAATAATTGCAAATATAAAACAGAGCATTGATAATTTGGGCCGTCTCAATTTTTTTTCCGGATTTTCTCAGGAATGTGTTTATCGAGAGTCATAAAATCCTCCAAATATGCCCTCATTGTTTGTCTTGTAATTAATACGTATTCCAATAGTAAACAAGATGATATGCGAAATTAGGTGGTCTGTGGATTTTAGATATAGGCCAGAGAGCAAGTTTTGGAATTGACTGCCTCAATCCTGCTTCCCTAGCTCCTCCCTCCCTGGCCAGTCCCCCCTGCTGCCATCCTCATCCAGTTCCCTGACCTCCCAGCTCCGGCAGGCACTATGGATGAAGCTCTCCTCCACCCAGTCTTGCCTAAATACGGTATGAGCCCTGCAAGAAGTTTGGTACATTATGAACCTAGGTTGGGAGAGAGGTTTGTTTGTCTTTAATCTTCTATCACACTTGGTCAAAATTAGCTTGCTGGTATGTATAATAAAATGGACTTTTTCAGGGATTGAATTCTACATGGTAATGACGATGAGTGTTGTAAAGATCAGTGTTGAAAAAGGTAGCGCCATGTCTGGTGGAATGCGACATCCAGCCTGTTCTGTTTTGAAAGGAGACTATGATTTCCAAGACTCATTCTTCACCCTAAACTCTTTATTAGAAAGTTTAATTGTGGCAACATATAAAATCCAGATACACACACAACTTACGTAGTTAGGAACTTAAGAAATGTGGTTCCCACAGAATAAAATAATGATGTAGGCTTTTTAAGACGTTTTCTTCTAGTCATTGCATGCTTTTCATGAGGACCATATGAAGGGAGTGGTAGAAACCCGTAAATTACCATAGTATTAATTTGCATAACAAGGCCATCAGCGACCCAACTGGAACTTCTTAAGAGACCTGGAACATTTTCAGAGAGATGGACTGAGATGATTTTCTCTTGCTCTGTTACAAACTGAAGGCACACTTTATAATTTATTTGTGATGTCTTTAGAGAAAGAGAAAAACAGAACAAAGGTCTTAAAGCTTCTGAGCAAGGTAAGGAGCTTATGACGTTATATCAAATGATAATACAAACCACAAGAAATTTATGGTGACGCAGGAAAATACATTGTTTACTGCCCAAGAGCTGGAAATGGTGTGATGAACATCTGGGGTTAGGGAACATCTAATTCTGAATAAATAGTTATTTGGTTTGTACCCAGATAAAGGATCATTTAGTTCTGTTTTGGTGGGGGATGATTCTTTTGGTTTTCAGTGGTAATTAATATATGTGATGAGATCAACTTGCTAACTTCCTCCCAGTCACCCTTGTGAATTTATGCCGAGAATCCTGAGCCTTCCGTCCTCGGCAGCCAACCACCCTGATGAGCCACGGCACCATCCCACAAACTTGTAGTATTTTTTTTTTCTTAACTATTTGTTTAACAAGAAATGTGAGCTGACTGGGGAAAAATGTGGCTGAGTTGTAATCATTTGGAATGTTTGAAATTATTTGAATGGATGGGGATTTTTTGCTTCAGGGAGGCTTTATCTAGCAGTGCTTGTAGGAGCTAGGAAAGCCAGCATTCCAATCTCAAACTCGGACATTCTTTCACAAGTTACTTGAGTCCCAGCATCACTCTGACATTTGTGTAATGAGGATAATAATTTTATCTAGCTTGGATGAAATCTTCTGTTGCATTGTTCAAAATACTTCACATTGACAAAGTGGCCTTCCCTTTAAGTTTCTACATGCTTTACAAAGATCGATTTAACAGTTTAGTGCTTCCTATCACATAGTTGTATAAACAATAAAAAACAAACAGAGAAATCACATTCTAGCACAGATCTTGAGATCTAAGGATAGCTAACACTGGCTAAGCATCTTGTGCCAGACAGTATATATTATCCCTACAGCAATCCTCTGAAGATTTCATTCCAATTTTTATTGTAAAAGACCAAGAAAGTCCCCCCCCCTCCCCCCCCCCTCCAGGATTGGCCAGGGAATAAATGGCTGTGTTCAGATCACGGTGCAAACATCCACAACCTCCCAAGATGGTCAAAAGCCAACGAGGTCAAAGCTGTGTCTCAGCAAGGGCTGTAGGAAACAAGCTCTTCCAGCTGCCTGACTTGGATTCTGTCGTCCCATTGCCTGAGCCAGTTGCCTCATTAATAATAGTGGTCTTTGCCTTTGCACTTCTCAAACTACTCCCACGTCTGGTGGATGTTTGGTGTTTCTTGGTCTGCACAGCGCCCTATTGTCCTAGTGGTGGCCACCCCGCCCCTGTGGTTTGGAGATCTGCCCCCCTCACTCCAGATGCATATGGAACTGAACAAAGAAGAAGCAGTTCCCCTCTGAGTCATGTTAGCCCTAGGCGGCCAGTGTCCCATGGGCTGCTTGCTTGGTTCCAGGGCCTTTGACAGGCGCTGCTTCTCACCCCGTGTTCTCATGTCCCGTGTCGGGAGTGAGATGAGGCACGAGGATGAGCTACAGTTCACTGCGTGGGCACTTCCTCCTTTACTAACCACACACAGAGTCTTCCCCTCACTACACTGTATTGCCAACACCGCCTGTTCAGATGGGTAGACCAGTTGCAGCAGTGTTTTTTACTGAAACGTCTTGCTTCTTTGTACCGATTCTGTTATGAAAGGACATAGCCAAAGCAAGACTTACAAACTAAATAAATTAGACCTTTAATTTCCAAACCAGAACTGACCTTGTAGACTTGACTTCATTTCTCTTGGAAATACTATCGTAGAAAAAATAATATTTAGTTTTTGAGGGGTTGGGCGAGGGGAGTTGGTTTTGGTTTTTTTTTACTTTGTTGTCTAAGACTCAGAGGTCTGAAGGGAGCCGACAAAGTGAACTGTTTCTATGACTGCAGAGAGCTAAGGATCTCTGACCAGCTCCATTACAAAAGTGTCCACAGTTTTTGTTCTGCCATGAAACGTCTGGTGAAGTTGGGGGGGACAGCTCAAACGTCTTTAACTATATTTCAACAGCTTACAGTGATCATTGGAATGGAATCGTGTTTTCTACCAACTTCAAAATCCTACAGTGGTTTTCCATCACTCCCAGGGTAACGAACAAAAATAATTTTCGCAGTGGGGCTCCAGGCTCAGCGAGCGAGGTCTCCTCTCCCACACGCCAGCCTCACCTGGTGCCACGGCCTCCTCGCCGTCGGTCCTGCCAATTCCTGACCCCACAGCAGCTTCTGCTCCAGGACCTTTGCACAGGCCTCTCCTCTTCCTCTTCACTGCCCTACTGCCCTTCAGCGCTCCTTATTTGTCAGCTCTCACTCCAACTTCCACAGCAAGACTTGAAAATGCACATCTTTAATTTAAAGATTAAAATAGACCCTCTCTTATACCCTCCCATAAAACATCGTTCTTTTCCTGGAAAAAAAAACTTACCTAAATGTGTCATTATCATGTATTTATCTACTGGTTTAATGTTCTTCTAGAGTCCTTGGTCTTTGAGAGCCTTGCCTTTTTCACCACTGTGTCCCTGTCACTAGGAATATTCTGGCAGACAGGGGGTGAACAGTGAATATTTGGTGAATGAAACACATTTAAGTGAGGAAATGTAATATCTAAAAGTTAAGAGTAGTCAGTCTTTTACTTTCTCCCTTCAATGTTTACTTACTGAAAAGAAAGACTATGCATCATCTTTCAAACAAGAAAAATTAAAAAGTTCCAAAGGAAAAGAGAAAAAAAGAACCACTTACTGAATTCCTAAACATTGGTCTCCACAAATGAATGCACATAATCTAAAAATATGTTTAGGCTAAAAAATTCATATTTTAATAAACATAAATATGAACCTCATTCCTACCATGCTCTTCCCGATTCATTTTTTTTTTTCTTTCTAAGCCTACCTTGTTCACAAAGTATTCCAGACAAGGAAAACAATGAGACCATTTTCTCACCATTTCTTAACTATCAAACACAACATTAAATGTCGAAATTTGGTCAGATTATGAATCAGAAAATAATTTTCAACATACCCTAAACATGAATAAACTGTAATAGTAATTCTTCACTCAAACCAGTTTAGCAATGTTAACAGCATTTGTGGCCAAAGTAGATACTAGGTGGGGCGGGGTGGGGGGTGGTAGGGGACCAGCCAGAAAACAAAAAACAAAACCCAAAAAAAAAAAAAAAACCCTCTTCTAGCTTTTTTTTATTTTCTTTTTTCAAATATAAAAGCTTGCCCTGAGCAGAGGCATTTTTCACAGTGCTGTCAGCAGCAGACCTAATTGCTTTTCATGTAAATTAAGAATATGTACCTTTGTTTAAACAGTAATCTAGGTCAAAGTGAGGTGGTTTATTTGTTTTAGCCTATTTGGAGCTTTGAAATGGCACTGAAAGCATGCCATGAAAGTTCCTCCTGAGTTGCATTTATTTAAGTAAGAAAATGTTTCTCTCTCTCTCTCTCTTTTTTTTAAATGTTTCTCTTTTTGACTTTTTTTCCCTCCAACGTCTACGCAACAGTAACCGCGATCCACACCATACATCATGTAAAGATCCCCAACAGCTTTGTTATTTGGAAGATTGGGGGTTTAGGGTGGCTGCTATTTATTTTTTAATATTTTATCTTTGTGGAGGCTTGATGAATCTGAGAATGCCTACAGAGGGGAAATATTGACTTAAGACCATTGATGTTTGAGTTTGCCGCGGTAGAATTATGATAGGTTTTTCCTGCCCTCCTGGATACAGACACATTTGGGTTTTCTTGTCCAAAGAGGTATAGAACTATCCTGATAATCAGAAAAATTTTGGACATAGATTATATCATAGGGAGGAATTTCTGACTGACCCCTTCTGGTTTATGGCACCGGTGAATTTAAGTGTGTGCAACCGATCGTTGGGCCCCCTGTGCACAGAAAATTGTCTCTCAGCAGGTTTTTCTACCTGGAATCTGGCACAAAGTCTTGCTCATTTGTTTGTGTTTGTTTTGAAGATTTCATGACAGGGGAGTATTCTGTGGACAGGAGGCCACAAAGGGAGCTTATTTTTAAAGATCAAAGAAATGTTTTGTCACTTAACATAATTTGTAATAGCATAAATTATCATCTGTATCAAAAGTCATTGTCACTGTGATCTCTTGGTTGTCATGCTCTCATGAATATCATGCACTGATGCAAAAATAATTTAGAAGCATTCCAGGTCCCGTGGAGGTCACAGAACTCTGAGTCTAAAATAGAGGCACTTTGTATAGAGGGGACTGATTCTTTCCGGCTATTGGACTGTCAACATTATTTCACCCACCCTAAGAGAACATTACAATGGTGCACTCCTATTACACATGTCATTTTTTGAATGTATGGTTAATAATGAAGGATAAATAGGGAATGTACACTATAACTCTAGGAGAAGAAGCTGTCATTCTGAAGATTACATACTGGTCAGAAAGAAAATGCAGAATCAAGATTCTAAGAGAAAATTTTTTTAAGAAACTATACTTTTTTTTCTTTTGTTTTCCCAAAAACAAATCAAAAAATAAACTAGATGTTGTTGTATTTTGTATTTGTTTTGCGTACCAGAAAGTGAATAGTTCTGATGTCTATACTAAATACTTCCAACCAGCAGAAGTTTCATAATGGGGGTACAGAGAAAGAAAGAAAAGTTAAGACAACTGTAGCAATTCATATATGAATTCATAATAGAATGATTTTCTACCTGTTCCGGCAGTGGAGTGGATCTGGATAGTGTTGTTTGTGTGGTACTTATTTATACTCTACCTTCAAATAAATGATGTACAGTGTACTTATGTATACTTAGCTTTCTGCAAACAATGTTTAGGATGACTAAATCTTGCTGTCGCTAATTTATAAAATGAACTTCCATTTTTATTAGTAAAACTATGAGATGCTCATGGAACACTGCAAAAGTCTTCATGTTATCCTTCTGTTCGTATGAAAAACAAGAGTTGTGAAAGGGAAATATACTGGAGTAGAATATGTTTAACGTCATAAGATTAGAAGAAACTAATACAAGTTTTAAAGACGAGTAGTAGAAAATGGAGGTTGAGTTGGATCGTTCATAGTCCCCAAGTGCTTGCGTTCTTTATTTTAGATAAATGGTCATTTTAGAGCTGCTTAGCAGGTTCCATGCATAGTCTCAACAGTAACTTCATTTTCAACAGAAAACATATTTCATATACTCTTGTAACAGTGACATATCCTACAATAACATGTTGCAAAGTCTCAAATATCATGAAACCTGAGATTTGTTTCTATCAGGAATCACTCCAGAGTTCAATTTGTTATTTAAATTATTTTGTTTTGTATATTGAGTTCCAAAGTTCACATTTCATTACTAGCGCATTACATGGAATTGAAGGCCTAGTAAGACAACCCAAATTAGCAGATTGAACTTGTTATCAAAAATATCAGCAAGATAAACAACTTAGTTCAATGAAGTTGTGACTGAGAAGGAATCTTAATCAGCAAAATAAAGAGCATTTTAAAAAATCTCACTTGCCATTTTAGTACTAGTATTTATCTTCAGGATGGGCAACAAACTACTTTTTGAAACCTTAACATTCATGAGACGATAAATTCTGGAACTCAGCACCCTCAGAACTAACAACTCTGGAAATTTTGCCCATGCACCTGAGTGTGACGTCATCTACTGACTGTTACTGATCTCACCTCTCAGTTTCACCTGAATCATTTCTGTGTTTTTCATCCGTAAGAGTGTCTCTCATTTTTATGGTTCTCTCACTTCTTCTCTAGCTGCTTCAGTACTTCCCAGTTCTCCAAGCTGCAGCTAGACTAACACTCTCAAAAATAAGACAATGACACCTCCTGCTTACATGTCTGGAAAATTCCCACTGGAATCACTCTACCTTGTGCTGCCCAGTCTGGCCCTGGCGTGGCCCCCCAGCCTTCTGAGGCCCCACCTGACTTCCCCACATTGACCTTCTCTCAAACAGTTATATTCACCCTACCTTCCACCACAGGGCCTTTGTGCAAGTGATTTCCTCTGTCCAGAAAACTCTCCATTCCCCTTTCTCATTCTTGCCTCATTGGGTTCGGGTAGATCCTACCAGCTTCCTCATAGAACCTTCTCTGAGCTTCTTAAGTCTTTCTGCCAAGCGGTCTCACAGCACTTACCCTTCCTAGGTGTACATCTCCAACTAAAGCTCTGTGGTATCTGAGTTAATATCCATCTCAGCTGCATGAGGACTGTGGCCTTGTCAGCTTTTTTGTCCATCTTTATATCCCTAAAACCTAAAACAGAGCCCAACCATAGATACACCATCATAGCTGCCAAGCAAATGAACAAATAAGAGGCAAGCATTTCAGTTACCAAGGTTTATCTTTCTAGCATGCAAAGACCACTTGAACCAATTTTTAAATTTTTAGAGGGACACCTGGGTGGCTCAGTCATTAAGCATCTGCCTCCAGCTCAGGTCATGATCTTGGAGACCGGGGATCGAGTCCCACATTGGGCTCCCTGCTCGGCAGGAAGCCTGCTTCTCCCTCTCTCACTCCCTCTGCTTGTGTTCCCTCTCTCGCTGTGTTTCTCTCTGTCAAATAAATAAATAAAATCTTTTAAAAAATAAAATAAAATAGTTTTTAGAGGATCCGCTGCCCTCACTTTTTTTTGATATGTTTCTGATATTAAAATGGTGAAAACAAAAAATGCTATTAATTTTCCTGACTAGAAACACATTTCTTCAATACTTCTTGACCACAACTTTATTGAACTAATTTGTTTTTCTTGCTGATATTTTTTATAACAAGCTCAATTTGCTTTTTGCAATGCTTTTGACAGTCAACAGACCTCTCTCAGTGTATTGTTCGCCACCTTATTTCTTACTGTGCTAAAAACAGCTGTAATCTCCTAAGAGATCCCCTTCTCTCGTATGTTATGTATTACATAAACAGTCTTCCTCATGTTTATCTACAATAATCAGATAGAAAAAACAAAAATGAGATGAATAGAGTTCTACATACTTTCATTCTGTTCAATTATAAATATTTCAAACTATCTCCATCTCCAAATGTCTTTATTAAACATTGTGTAAGTACAGTTTTAGAGTCTTCTCTGGACTACTTTACTAAAATTTGATGTCAGTTCTAGTTTCATAGTAGATAATTGTCTGATATCAGCAGAGTAGGGTTTTAATAATTTCTCTGCAGGAGTGAGCTGCCACATCTAGGGCAAGACAGCCACTGTCTTTGAATGCTGTCATTTGTCTCTGCATTGGCAGATTTAAATGCTGTTTGCACATATTTCTTTTCTCTGGTGTTAACTTAATCAGTTAATACAGAAAGAATCTGCCTCTTATTGTTATGCTTACTGTGCTTTGTTTCAAGAAAAATTGAAGCCTGGTGAGGAGTACAGAGTATATTCGCTACATAAAAACATTGAAGATTTAAGAAATGTTTGATCACGCTGAAAGATGAAACCTAATGACACAGACTGCCATTATACTTTCTCTATTTTACGTGATTTTGCATGAGGGTTCTCCACACAATCGTTCCATCCTGTATTGTGTGTTTCAGGATGCCCTATACTGATTGAGAAGGTACTTGGTTCTGGAAAGATATGAGTAGTTTCATCTTGAATCTAATCGATCTCAAACATTCCTTGAAAAACACCTATTGAAAATTTCCCCTCACCAATCAAAATTCTGTTCCTCCTCTTAAAAACGATAATCTCACCGAAGACAAAACTTGTATTTCAATGTAAATAATGTAAATAATGATTACAGTTTAGAATTTAAAGTTACCTCAAAATATTAGCCCTCGAAGTGCTGTACAAATATTAACCCTTTTTATCCTCATAACAAACCCAAGAGAAGGCTTCCTTCTATCCCCATTTTAAAGATGATGTCATTCAAGCACAGGGAGATGGAGTGCCCCACTCAAGGCTGTCTAGGCACCGCTGTTAATGGCTGAGCTGAGGCACATACACAAGCAGCTTGTGCATTCCCTAAATGTGAGTTGAGAAAAGTGGCACCAAAGAGGTCACCGTTAAGCAGACGGTGCCATGACAGCACCCAGCCCCAGCCCCGGAGCTGATGGTCTGAGCCTAGCCTGGCGCCTCGCAGGACCCCTTCCCTGTGAGCTCTACAGCAAGCCTCCCGCCGCCCCAGTGACACAGGAGACATCTGCCCAGACTTGGGTTCAAGACCCATGCAGAGCTGTAAACTTCCTGAATAGCTACAAGAAACTAAAATGCACATTTTGAAAGATGAAGTTCAAATCCAAATTTCGAGAAACCCTAGAATTCGTCCTCAAAACCTTGCTCTTTGGGAGCCATCTGCAGTTCCCTGAACCACAGGGCACCAAAGCTCACTCTTTCCACATGGCATGGAGGCTCCCCCATTAATTCTATCAGATGCTTGAATCCTCTTTCCCTGGGTAAAAGATGATGTGTTTTGTTTTGTTTTCAATAAGGGAATACTGATTTGGAGGCATAGACTACCACACACCAGAGCTAAATTACTTTTGCCTGCCCAGAAAACTATTTCTAGTTTCAGGATGCCTCATCATCTCCCCATACCCCTTGACACTTTATAGAAAGTTCCCTTCATTTGGGCTCATCACAGCAGTTCTTTGCCCTGCAACAGCCATGCTGTTGTCAAACAACATCCTTAGGTACACAGCAGTCAGTCTGAAGGAGTACGAAGCTTTTGAAATGAAAATACTGAGGATCTATAGATGATACCCACAGTACGAGACGATGAGATGAATTAACATGAGAGAGAACCCAAACACGAATAATGCTGTCTTGTATATGCATGCATATACAGACATACTATACACTTACATATATGACACATATATATGAGATAGATGAGTGTTTCTCATGTGATTATGGTGAAAAATGGGTTAAGAAATTACCTCATCTCCTCTTCTTTCTCATCTGGTGCCTAGCACATGCCTGAAAGAAAGAAAGGACTCAGTAAATATTAAGAAGCAAGAAAGGGAGGGGGGAGGGAGGGAGGAAGGAAGGAGGGAAGGAAGGCAGGCAGGCAGGAAGGAAGGGAGGAAGGAAGGAAGGAGAAAGAAAGAAAGAAAGCAGGGAGGAAAAAGGAGGGAAGGGGAGGAAAGGAGAGAGACAGGGAAGGGGAGAGAGGAGGAAGACAAGAAAGGGCTTAGTTAACTAATTGAAACACCCAACCCAGTCTCTAAATCCATCCAGTTTTTTACTCTTTTCCGTTTTCTACACCCCCTTGATTTCCCAATTTTTTGTGTGCGTTTTTGTTTTGTTTATTTTGTTTTGTTTTTCTCTTTTGCCAAGTAGACCCCCAACTTTGGGTTAGCCTCACCTTTGATTTTCTCAGATGATGGCTTGTGCAGTTTCTTGGGAAATCATGAAAATCTTCCAACGAGATCCAGGATAACCCTGTGCTATTTAATCGTACCGGAGTCCCACTCGAACTTGTGTGTTAAATTTATTTTTAACACCTAACCATATTGCCCAAGCAGCCTCTCCAGTCCTGTTCACATTTTACAATTTCTCAAGTCACAAACGACTTTCTCCTTCCTGCCTCAGATCAAATGCCATCCCTCCCTCTTCTCAGCAAAACTTCCTACCCACACTCCTTCGGAACTGCTCTCCCTGGCACACACACCCCTCACCTTTCTCTGGCATCTGCGGTCTTTCCCTCACCAGTGCTCTTCACTTCTGCGTCATTAAGCATGCCCACAGCGATCCCTCCTTCAAGCAATCCAAAGCAAAATGACTAACGAAACACCATTTCCGTCAACTCTATCATACTTTTTTTCCATTCCTGTCATGATGTGACTTTCCTCCTCATATTAGCTGGCTTTTGTACCGTACCCTCTCTCCGACCAAAATACCTAACTCAGAAGTACTTTTCCAAAATCAAATCCTATCATCTTCAGCCAGTTCTCATCCTTTCACATTCACCTGTAGTATTTCAAACTAGGGACCAATTATTTCTTCTCAGAACATTCTCTCCATGCCTCCAATGTGACTCCTTGACCCTGAGCCCCTTCCTCTTTCCCAGTTCTCCAGTCTCCTTTATGGCTTATTCTTTACCCCGCCCCCCGCAACACCCCAACATTCTGTTAGTAGGTATTTCCCAAGTGTAGACCAGCTTTTCCCCCACCGCTTAAAGAGTTACATCCGTTCCAAGACTCTGTCCTTTATAACCTAACTTTTCAGCTAATATATTAATTAGACATTGATCTGGCCCCTCAATATAGTTAAACAAACAAACACCAACTTTCTGTAAAACTAGTTCTATCTCTCCACTTCTCTTTTTCCCATGATTATATCACTTATTTTTTAGTCAACAAAGTTCAATACCTAAAAGTAATCTCTAACTTATCTTTGCCTATCTTAAAGCCTCCATGTTTTTTTGTTTGTTTAGTTGTGTTTTTTATGTTATTGGTGTTGTTGTTGTTGTTTAGTTTGAGGTGAGAAAAAGGGAAAGAAAGGGAACAGAGAGAATTGAACTGTTTAACACTTGGAAACTACTTGTAAAGGACTATTTAATGCTGAAATGAGAAACTCAAGCAATGGATTCATTTTCTCTGTGATTGCTCTTTAAAATGACTAAATAAAATGCAAAAACAAGAAATTCATGCATTTTTTTTTTCCTTCAAGAGAACCAGAAACAAGTATTTGTAAATTCACACAGTATTAAACGTAATTCTAAGCTCTAGGAATGCGATGTCACTAAAAATATCTCTTACTGTTGAGGAAATTCTCACAACCCTGTAATCAGAATTAGCAGCAGAGACAGAGGTGGGAGGGGCTTTAAACAAGATAGAAAGGTGGCAAATCTCAGATAAATTCATAAACATTTCACTCTTTGTCAAGATAAATATGCCATAAATTTCTTACTTTTACTACAAAAAAAGCAAAAGGATTACATGGACATATGAAACAAACTTTAGCTTAACACACTACTAGTGTAGCTACACATTCTTTTTATGATTATTAATATTGTTTATGTTTAATTGATATAAATCAGCAGTATTTCCTTGTGATAATGCATTCTTAATATTTAAAGAGGTTTCAGAACTGAAATTCTTCATCAGATCAAGTTTTCTTTTGGTTTATACAATTTATTTATTTTATTCTAGAATTACTGCTCTTCTAAGACAAAGGGATTTGGAATTTCTGCACAACCGAGCAACTAAACACCTCTTCAAAGAAGAAGAGAAGGTAAGTCCCAGGCCAACCAAATAAGACAAAAATACACAACTTGTTTCTCTTGAGAAGATACACTTTCACGAAGCTGCTCTATGCTCTGTAACCCATTTCTTAAGGTATTAACTTCCGTGAATCAGCTAGAAGAAAACGTTTCTAAAAAATGTAATTGATCTGATTTCATAGTCTTTCTGATAAAATGAAAAACAATGGCATTTCTGTAGTCTTTTTTTTTTTTCTGGAAAGTTAGATGAATGAGGACATTCTAAAATACAGAATCTCTGCATTTTAAGTAGAGGGAATTTTCTACCAAGATGCAGCTGACCAGACACGATGGATCACAGAGCCTGTGTGTGTTTCCCCCTACTTTGTAAGTGATGTGTCTGGGAGCGCTCTTGTTCTCAGGAAGTCTTAATCCTTTCTGAGCAGCACTTACATAGCAACCTTAGAGAATTAAACTTGTACCTGTTTTTTTTTTCCCCCCTCTCTCTCTCTGTCCTTGATATAGCTCAGTGCCTCTTCTCAATGGTAGCCATGGTCTAGTAATTTAAAGCTTTTGACCTTACGAACGGATTCATTTAAAACCATATTCTGAGGGGTTTCCACAAAATGAAAAGCGTCTTCTACTAGGAAGCTATAAAAGAGTTTACAGCAGAAAACCTGAGAAGTGTCCTGCTCGGATGTGTATTTGGTAGTGGATCTGTAAGATCTAGTTTCTCAGAGAGTATCCATCACGGAGTGCCTCTGTTGGCTTAATGCGTGGAGTTCTTTGAGTTTCTTTGTCTTCTTCTGATTGATGTTTTTATTTTTCTTCTTGTAATATAAAATTCAGTGGTAAGTTCTCCAGGGAGGGAAGGACATTCTAAGTTGTGAAATAATTATGAAATGCAAATATATAAGAATGATAACATTTTTATGTCGGAAACACTGAGTTACCTGAGCATGTATCTTTTTGAAGCTCTTCATAGAAAGACAATACTTGGTTCGTTTTTAAGTTAAAAAAAAGAGTCATTGCAGAAGTTTAAAGGTTACGTGCCTACTCCTTAAGGGTCTATGACAATCGCTGTGACGTGTCGCTGAAGTGATTTTAGATTTTAGATTCAGGTTACTAGATTTGAATTAATTTTATATCTAAAACAAGTCTTTTTTTTTTTTCTTTTCCACATTAAAGTTGACACAAATTCAGTACTTGCAGAAGAGGATTTTGGTTTTCAGCTTTTGGAAGGGCGAGGAGAATAGAGAAGGACATGTTTTTAAGAACCAAATTGTGGTTTAATTGTTCACATAGAATAGTAACACCTACACTTGTTTTGAGTAGCTCTCTCAGGCACTGAATTTTTACTTTCCCCCTAAGGGCATCTCAGGGAAAGTGATAGGGGAGCCCTTCCAAAAAGTTCTTGCATGCATACACATCCTTACAAACTCACTGGGTAATTAATAGAAACTAAACTAAAGCTCTGGAAAGAATGACTGCGCTGTGTGTCATTCTCCCACATGCAGGGGATCTCTCTTCCCTTGATCTCAATCTGGGTAACGGTAAGATTTGCCTGTTAAGATAAAACAAACAGTTCATACAAAACAGACTTGTAATTTACCCTCAAAACCTTCCTCAGTAACTGTTCCTTCCTCAAAGAATCCGAGCATCGGATTTTGCACACAGTGCATAGAAACAAAACCCTAGAAATGTATGTGTAGCATATATAGCCTGGATAAGAAGTGATTTCTTTAAGTTGCTTTGTGGATATTTTCCTGAAATCCTCCCCCTGACTTTTCTTTTATTGAAATGTGAGGGCACCTGGGTGGCTCAGTGGGTTAAAGCCTCTGCCTTCAGATAAGGTCATGATCTCAGGGTCCTGGGATCGAGGCCCCTGTCGGGGCCTTCCTCCACTCTCTCTGTCTGCCTCTCTGCCTACTTGTGATCTCTCTCTGTGTCAAATAAATACATAAAATCTTTTAAAAAAAAATGTGAATCACGACAAAGTCACACGCTGTGAAAACCTCTCTGTATAGCTTTAGAATAGACTTCAAATAAATTTAATTTTTAGGATAAATTATCACTGAAGTGTCCGAGGAATGAGGCACACAGCTCCTCGTACCAATGGGATCCATGCACCTCATTTCAGGAACTCTAAGCTGAACTGTCACCACCTGTGTGTTTTTGCCTATAAATATATAAATCCAGGGGCGCCTGGGTGGCTCAGTCCTTAAGCATCTGCCTTCGGCTCAGGTCATGATCTTGGAGACCCGGGATCAAGCCCCACATCGGGCTCCCTGCTTGGTGGGAAGCCTGCTTCTCCCTCTCTCACTCCCCCTGCTTGTGTTTCCTCTCTCGCTGTGTTTCCTCTCTCGCTGTGTTTCTCGCTGTCAAATACATAAATAAAATCTTTAAAAATATAAATATATTTCTCTATATAAGTCTGCATCCAGGGAAAAAGCCAGGCTTGGACTCTGCAACCTGTTGTTGATGAGGTCTTTTGTTCTCTAGCATCTCGCCTCTGTGAATGCCGCTGTAGTGAAACATGTCGGCATCCTCTTGTCTTTTAAGTACCCTCTCTTCGCACGCTTCTCTTGTCGATTCATGAAAAGCACTCTACCCATACTGGGACGTTCTCTAGGACAACCATTTAGTCTTTAATAGCTGATACATAAAGTTGAATGCTTTAGTGCTCCTCTGAGATAACACAGCGAATGATAGCATTTGGGAGACCATCCCTGATACGTAGGTAGGCTGCTGCCTTCAAAACACACACATCAGCATATATCTTTTTTTTTTTTAAGATTTTATTTATTTATTTGACAGAGAGAGATCACAAGTAGGCAGAGAGGCAGGCAGAGAGAGAGGAGGAAGCAGGCTCCCTGCAGAGCAGAGAGTCCGATGCAGGCTTCGATCCCAGGACCCTGAGATTATGACCTGAGCCAAAGGCAAAGTTTTAACCCACTGAGCCACCCAGGTGCCCAGCATATATCCTGATGGAGGATCAAGTTAGCATTCACATTCACAGACCCCAAAACACTTTCTTCATCAGGCAGGACAACATTTTCTAACATGGAAAAGACATCCCACCAAAAATAAACAAAGCAAAACAACTCTGAGTTCTCTCCAAACTCTATTATCTAGGAAGTTTCCTTCTGCTGGCCTGGTCTGATTTAGATGAGTTACAGTGGGTGTATTTTAGGTCGTTCTAGTATTTTTTCAGTGTGATGGTAAATCCACTTCCAATTTCCTAAGGTTACCCAGATATTTGAAGTTAGTTTAATGAATACTCAGACACATTTCCTAAATGTAAAAAATTACAAAATAGTGTTTTGAAAATAAATGGCACCTAGGGCTACTTATCCCTCCATCACGGCACGGAATCTGCTATTGTTTAAAAGAGTCGGTAGGAAGAACGGAAAACATGTAAAATGTTACGTGGCCTGCTTTGGAAGTGGAGAAAGAGAGCATTATAAATACTTGAAATCCGCAGATAAGCCAGAGTTATCATTTTTAGTCAGCAAACTCCACCCTTTTCCAGGCCTTTGTAAAATTAAACCCAAAATTGCACAGCCTTTGACTTGTATAAAATTTTTATGACTTGTTGTTCCTGCCGGGTTAACGTTGACCAGAAGGGAAAGGGAAAAACCAAGAACCCACAAAATCCCCAAACTGAATGGTTCCTCTCTGCTGCCACTGGGATTGGGAGCTGATTATATTACTATCTGGCAGATAATCAAAGAATTGGAAGAGATGAAAGAAACAGTTTATATTAGGCTTGTCGAACGACACTGTAAGCACCTCTGATGATTTTAAGTGGCTCTATGTTTGCTGTCTTGTGGATCAGAAGTCAGAATGGCTGACTACAGATTTTACTTTTCATCTGGGTATTTTGGTATTTTGCAGACACAGCCTTTGGTACAACAGGAAAGTTAGGGCTTTAAATCTGAGACACCAAGGTAATTTTCCACTGTGCTTCTTGGTCCCTTCCTCCTGAATAAGCAAGGTTCTCTCTGAGCCGGACGTAAGCTGTGTGGTTCAAGGCCGCCTGTTTGGCCTGAGATGTAAAGAAGAATATGATGTAGCTTTCTGAGGCTGCCAGTCTGACTGTGGAGATTTGGGAAGCCTATACCCAAGGGAATTAAGTTTAGACTGGTTGGGAGCTTTGACCGTTCACGTTTGCATCTGACTTACAGGCGAGGGTCTGAAGTTTGAGGTCCATGTGTGTCTTCTGTCACAGAGCCAACATAACAATTTGTTTCAGTGAAAAAAAAAAAATCTAAGGGGCACAAACACATTTTCTTGCTGAAATGTATAACCTATGGAGGAATAAGAACAAAAGACAAGAAGTTTAGGGGGAAAAAATCCTCTTTTTAGGTCACTGCTTTTTTTTAAATCATGAATTCAAATTGCAAAGAAAGTCACTCTATATATTAAGAAGGTAGTGAGCAAAATAGATTTGTTGGGTATGTCCCAGAGACAGTGAAGAAATGGCACAAATAGCTGCTGAATGCAGAGAGGTCATTGGCAAACTCACTTTAAAATATGCAATAAAGTACCATGCTGAAGTTTATTATTTCGGTTGAATTTTTATCAGATGTAAAGCATTACCCTTACAGGGTTAAAGTCAGTAGAGATTTCAAGGCCTCTTAAAAACAACATTGTGATCATGCCTGGACATTGATAGGGACCATACTATAAAATGATATAAGTAGACAAATGATCCTTTAAAATGTCATCAGCAGAGAACAGTTAGGAGAGGGGCAAAGCAAGAGGTCTAAAGGGAAACCGGCCTTCCATCTGACTCAAGAGTCAGATAAAATATATCCTCAGGGATTCTATGGACGTGTGTGTGTGTGTGTGTGTGTGTGTGTGTGTTTCCCTAAAAGGTGGTACCTTTTTGCCTTCAGTCTTCCAACCAGTAAAAACAAGTAAATGCAATACTACATGGGGGTTTGTTTGATATAATGAAGACAGAATGGGCCTTGGAACTGAATAAGCTAGGTCTAAATTCTCATTCTATCACTTCCTGGAAAACTTGGCAATACTAATTCATTTCTCATTTCCTCAGTTTCTTAATCAGCAAAATGGGAATAATAAACCTCTCTACCATTATTTTATGAAGACAAAATTTAATTACTATACTAAGGTACCTGTATATAGTATAATACCCAGTAAGCTGTGCCTATTGTTATTGCGGGAGTTATTTCACAAGGACACTATGTTCTATAACAAATGGGCTTTTATTTTGAACTTCCTTTCCCAAGACCTATTCATTAGGGATTAGGGTGCAGATAATTCTGATGTTCTTGTATTTTATCATATTTTATTGACAGAGAAGGGGTGAAATCCTAAATTGAGGTGAGTGGAAGAAAACTATCGAAATGGGCAATGCGGACAATGTTTTTATTTTATTGTGATTATAATTTTTAGAAGAGCAGCCGCAATTCAAGGAAGCTATAGTCTACCTCTCTGATCCCACTGCAATGAGAAGATTTAGGGAGGTGCAATGAATGTTGAAAGTTTTACCTCCAGGAAATGTAGCCAATTGCCAGGGTTCTCTCGAAGTCATCTTTCTTGTGAGGTCTGGAATAGAAGACTCTGCTTTATGGAAGATTACTGGAAGTAAATAAGCCTGATAAATAGGAGAGTGGGAATGGATAGCAATGAAGCTAAGCTTCTGTGTCTAGCTTCAGAGAACACCACTACTAAAAAGGCGGTGATCGTTCTCTCTGCTGCTCCCTCCTCAGCTGTGTAAGAGTACAATGTCAAGTACATAGTAAAATCCATAAGTATGTGTTCAATGGATGAATAAGTGAACCATTTTCCTGGGAAATAATATAGTACATGGTTTCTATTCTAAACTTAGAGACAGATTCTAATAACAAAGACTAACATCCTTAACCTTATGTGGAGGCAACCACTCACAGGTACGTGACCTTGACTATTTTGGATTTGAAAATTGCATTTGTGCGTTGTTCCCCATCCCTCTGCTCTGTGTATCTCCAGACTGAGCCGGATTAGAGAGGGTATCCTCTTTCCTTTGTCTTACACACGTCCTTTACCGCTGTGGAGTCTTTTCTAAGCATAACCAATTCGTTTTTGCTTGGTGAGCCTGACCATGTAAGAATTTATGCAGCCAGCAGTGGCCCCAAGGAATATCCCACACAAGATTGTGGTTGCCATCTAGCTACGACCTAAGTAGACATCTTCACCACCCCCTGATAATTCATCAATAACTGATCCTATAAGAATTCCTGTAATTGTTTTGAATGTTATAAGCTGAAAGAAATTTTTCCTGTTTCCACTCCCAATTTTGGGAAAGTTCCTTATCATGCTAATTTAGATATTCCAAAGTTTAAATGATGATGACTACTAAACCATGATAAAATGTGATGGTCCAGAAAGGGATTGTTATGTAATAACAGAACATTTTAAATTAATTAGTATTACAAGTATAGATAAATACCTAAGTCAACTACCAATTTCATAGATTTCACTTCCACCTACTTCTCTTCTCCTTACTCATTCCTCTGAGGACTAATAGGAAGTATAAGGAAAATCTAACAGGATTTCTTTAGTTCACAGATATTGGGATTTTTGCTTTGATTTGTGATGTCCAGATGAGACTAACAGTGATAAACTGTGCCACTAGAGCAAATTCTTAGAAGAGTCAAATGTCACAATTTTTAAAAAAATCAACTTTGTGAACATAATAAACCTCAGCTGAGTTAACAAAGGTGACTTCAATTGAATAGCATGTTCAGGGTAAGAGGTTTTTTTTTTTTTTTTTGTACCTCTATAAAGGAAACTTTTTTTCTTTATACACATATATCATTCAAGTGCCAAAAAAAAAAAAAAAATCTCTCCCAGACACTGTTTATTGAAAAAATTTCATAAGAGCCAATCTCACTTTTCCAGCAGAGCAGCAGCCTATCTTTCTAAAAGGGGAGCAGGTGATACTTTTGAAAACACTGCCTGCATGTTACAAGGCATTTATTTAAAAATACCATTTCTATTCTTCTCCAGCACTTAGAGTAAAACCTCACTGTAAATGGTATTATCACCAGGAATGCGAAGTTGTTTTCATGCAAGAAGTTCAAACCCTCCTCTGATGTGGTCAATTAAGGGAGCTTTTTGTAACTCCTTACGACCAACTTAGTGCATTTTGCTGCGAGTTTTTTTTTTTTTTAATATTAGGGCTCTTGTATCCTTCTGACCTACATAGCATGGGGGAGTCAGTCATCAGCTGGTATTTCTCCAAGTTGCTCAAGGAGAGCTTCCACAGTGGGGACTGGGCAATTCATAAGCTGACTTCTTTATGTGCATCTATTTATATGTCCAGCTACAGATCTACCTATCATCCTTCCCTCTGTTCAGTTGCTTACCATTGACACACTTTATGAACAAAAGTCCTTTGGTGTGAGCATGTTCTCAGAGTACATTTATACAAAGTGGGATAGGCCTTTATCCAAAGAATGAGATGTGCAAAGAAAACCCAGCATCAGGACTCCCTCTTCTGTATCAGATTTTTGACCTTAAGACCTAACTTATTAGAGTTTATAGCCAGTTTGAAGAGCTCCTTTCCTCTATCCTGGAAAGGGACAGTGGGAGGTAGGCAGAGGAGGCCCTTGGGCTATTCTTCTCTGCAGAGCCGTCAGCAACCTGGGGCCTCTTGGTATTGCCTCCTATGAGCTCCACTCCCATTTGAACACCACCCATCAGATTCAGCGAGGAAGTTCAGTGTGCAAAGCACAAGAGTATAATGCACTCATGTGAACCATACTCCTGTTCTTGATGGATTTTTCAGATCATAATTACATTAAATGCCAAGGTTCAAAACCCAGATGAAGCAATACTCAAAAAGAGATTTGATCACTGCTGAAGAGGAAAATGGTGTGGTGTGTGTGTGTGTGGAGGGGGGGTTGCCAGGGGAAGGGTGCCTGGCTGGTTGAGTCAGCAGAGCATGTGATTCTTGATCTTGGGTTGTGAGTTGGACATAGAGGTTACCTAAAAGAAAAAAAAAGTTCACTTACTTAAAAAAAAAGAGAGAGAGAAAGGAGAATCTAAGAATTTGAGTGCAAATAATAGATGACAGTATTTTAGTTTGTGTATGAAACCTGTGGTTACACAGAAGTATCTCTTGGGGACTATCATGTATAAGTCAAGGAACAATGAAGAACTTGATGCTGGTCCTTCCAGACTAGAAGTGTTAAGACTCAGACATTGGCAAGTGCAGGTTTTGTCTGGCCTGCATTTGGGAAAGAAAAAAAATGGCTTAGAACAGAAACTGACTCCTTAAAGACAAGGGCACACCTTAAATATGTATCTATTTATTTTTGGGTGGCATTGTGCGAGGGCCTTGGAGAGATACAGAAAATGAATCAAACATATATCTGACCCGCAAAGAGTTCTCAGTCTGTTAAAGAAAATAAGCCATAAGCAAAACACATCAAATAAAGCGATTCGTGACACAGAAGTCCACATGACATGCCATGGGAATTAAGAGGAAAAGGAAGATTAGTGAAGAATTTCTTAAAGAAAATTCTGTTGTGTAAAGCATTTGTCACAGGGATATTCAAATGGTCTCCAGGGATCACTGGCTGAAGCCAGGGAACTTTCTAGTGGCAGGTAGAGAACATGAAATGCCCACACTCTGTTGTAACCTTAGTTCATGTCTGCTCTTATGTCATGTAATAGACGATTTTTGAAGACTTCAAGGATCAGAATCAAAAGCAAATGAGGCACTTTCCTGTTTTTAAATAGCATCATTTACTCACGTAACAAATAGTTCCTAAGTGCCTACTTCTGAGGAACAAACATGGTATCATCTGGACAAATAATGTATAGTTAGAGTAAAGGTTGTCCTGTATAATACAATTAAATAGTTCAATATTTTAAAGTTGAAATACTTTGAGTACTTAAGATCATTGGAATAATGTCATTACCTCAGCAGAATGTCATGTACCAGGTAAATCACTGAGGCTTGCTCCAAAGTGTTGTTTCCAATTGCTGGACTAGGTAAGTGCCCTCAGCCCAGGACTGTTTTGCCCCTCATGGGGGCCTTTTGCAGTATCAGGAGACCTTTTTGCTTGTCACCACTGGGGAGTAGAAGCTACTGGCATCTAGTAGGTAGAGGACAGGAATGCTGCTAAATACCCAACAATGCACAGGATGGCCCCACAGCGCCCCCCCACCCCAAAAATAATGTCAGTACTACCGAGGTAGAAAAACCCCAGCTAAAGTTCATATCCCTTCTTAAGTCACTAATTGCAAACAATGAAGGTTCCTCATGGGGAAGCCTGATGCACCCCAGTTAAATAGAGAATCCAGCTAGACTTTGATTGTGCCATCAGGACAAGGGGATTGTCAAAGAGATGGAGAAGAGAAAGAGGTAATAGACACAGAATGCAGGCTCTGTTGGTCTGTAGAGGTGGGCAGGCTGAGGTTCCAGTCAACAGACTGAGAATGGGCTTCCAGACAATAGTGGCTAGCAGTAGAGCTAAATTAAGAGGCATCGTTTCTCAAGGACCAGCTGTGTTGCTGAAGGCTCCCCAGCCATTGTTGTCTGTTTATTGGCAGCAAAGAGTCACCTTTTCTTATTTTCATAGCCACCAACCATGCTTCTTTGCCATTCCATGCTTTCATTCAGACCTTTGCCTCAGAGATCCTCTGAGACCCTCCACATTCGCCATCACCACACGACCCCTTGGCACCATACTCCCCCCGCCATGCCCAACCTTCCTCCTGCTGGGTTCTCTCCCGTGGGTTCCTGAGCCACCACATGGTCGTGGCAGATGGGAAATGAGGACAGAAGGACCACTGGGAACAATATGCTTCTGTAAACCAAAAATGGGAATATGGACTCATTTCCCCAAACCAATCAGTTGATACACATGATGATCAAACTGGTTCCATTAGGACATTTTAATGCAAATAGATTTTTATAAAGTGTCCTGAAATCTAAGCAACTTGTGTGTTTGTGTATTTCATTATTTTTTAGGTCTCAAAGACCTGACTTAATGATAGCATTTCAGAAATATTTTCTGTAACCGAACGATATATGACATTCCCAGTCTTCTTTTGGTAGCTTTGCAGGCTCACCTACCAACTTAAAATAATTCACACTGTACAGAGATTTATGGTTGGAGAACACATTTCCTATCTATTATGTCGTTTGTTTCTCCAATGAGCCCAGGAAAGTTGGGCTTCTTTCAGCACTGTGCTTGGCATTTAGCAGATACATACCAAATAGTTGATAAATTAACAAATGCACAAGTTTGGCAATGGGAAGGCATGCTGATCATTAAAATGACCTGCCCAGTGAAATGTGGTTTCTTAGTGACAGATCTAGAGCCCTGGGCAGCTAATTCATCATCTGGGCTCTTTGGTGCTACCTCTCAGGGTCTGTCTGGACCAGGCCAGACACACAGCCATAGGGATCTACAGTGGGACCAAACTAGTTCCTGGATCCCAGAGTAGCCATGTCACTTCACAGAGAGTGCTCCTTATGGAGCGGTCCTGGGTACCTAGGCTTTGCCTGCTTCCCTTGTGCACCTTCAAGTGGGGAGGTCACTTAGAGCAATTCCATCAAAGATAGCCCTCTCCTCCTCTTCAAGGCTGGAGAACCCTGCTTTTGATTTATTTTGTATTTTGCCACAAGACTGAGCACACCCCAGAGGCATTTAATCTGTTCACTTGAATTGATCTCAGACACTAGGCTTGGCCTGATATGAAACTTCACAATGTAGGACTCGGCAACTCATTGGAACTCATTTCAGTCTAAATCCAAGACCCCTGACAGCCCCAGCTGACTCTCTCTGAGGTCTGTGGGTCTGGCCAAAGGCTCATAGCTTTGACCCCAGATCTAATTAAAACAAAGAAATACTCTTCCTTCAAAGTCTGTAGGTTGAAGACCTAAGGTGTTCTAGACACAATAACAGTCTCTCACTCAAAAACCATCAGTTACCTGAAGAATAAAGTGCAAAATCAGTATCCAAGCATTATGATTTTTGATTAACCTTTTCAAATCTTCTTTCTCATTATACATTTTCATCTTCCATGCATTTCAGCAAGCTGAACCATTTTTCCAACTGTATTAGAAACTCTTACCATTTGCTTGGCCAGGAATGGCCTCTCCCTTCTCCATGCCCTCACTTCTACCTACCTCTATATAACCCAGTCCATCTGATTCATCCCCACTCTCTTGTTCAGCAGCTATTTCTCATGTGTCTCCTAAGTGTCAGACAAGATGCTGAACCCCAGAAATACAGAGGTGAGCAAGTGAGTCAAGGTCCCTTGTCGAGTTTAAATTCTTTAGCTATGGCTTTATCTAAAACAAATAATGTAATTCAGTATTTATAAAAGAGGGACATTGATAGGATCCTATGATGGAGAATAACAGTAGAATCTTACTTAGAAGAAGTCATGGACATTCTTTGAGGAGATGTCATTCAAGCTGAGAACTGAAACTGTGAGAGACTTGTAGGTAGGAGCCTTCCAGGGCAAAGGGTCCCAAGCCTTCAAGTCTATTTCCATGATGCTTTTTCTCACCACCAACCTACCCTCTCTGGTCCTTAGAGTTGGAGACAGAACTTCCTGGAATTCCAATGTTCCCCATCTATTCCTCTCTTGTGGCATGTCTCACTTTCTGCCTCAGACTAAAGTCACTTATCTTACCGCCCTTGAGGGCAGCATGCATATCAAATTCACTTTTGAAGCCTGTCCCAGCAAAACAAGGATGACCCTCTCCTCTTTCTGTCCACTCTTCCATGGCCATCAACATTCCGAAAGGTGGTCAGGCAGCGTGGGCTCTCAACACCCAGCGGAGGCAGGAGGCTTTCCATCCGGGGCTGGCTGGTAACATGCTCCTTCCTCCATCTTTGTAGTCAACAGTGCTAACTGCCAGATGGTTTATTCAATGTCTTTGCCAACTAGAGATACGGCAGGACACGGGAATGTCTTGTAGAATTAAAAACTGGTAAGCTATTTGCTCCTCTGGTAACCTGATGGACATAGTGCTAGAGGGTGTGTGGGCAAGAGCCATAAACCCATACGACTTCACTTACAATGCTCAATCAGGACATGTGTTACACTTGAAATGTAAAATGTGTATATTGGAAATATATTATTAAGTATATATACATGCACACACGCAACGAGAGCAGTAAGTGTTGAAGGAAGGAAAACAGAATAATGATAGAAGAAAACTCACTCTCGGGATAAAATGCAGGCTTTGGAAAGCAAATCGAAGTCACTGGTAAATAAAAGAGTTAAAAACCAGAGCACGGAAATTGGTTTCATAAAAGAACAGTGTTCAGCAATCGCCTTGTTATGATATTGAATTCTACTTGAGTAAATTAGGAGTGGTGTTCTCTTGTTTAGCTGTCATTAAAGAACTCAGTGGTAAATGTCAGTATCCCCACCAAGATCCCACTGAGTTTTGTGAAATTCTCCAAAAACCTCTCCACCAGGAGAATTTATAAACTCGGCATGTTCGACCGTCTTAATGTGTGAAACTGACTGAGAGATCTAAGACTAACGGTACGGCAGCTCAATTCCAATTTGTTTGTTTTTTAACAATGTCTTTGACACGTTACATTATGACACGTTCCAATTTGATGGAAAATGACTTCCTGTGTCCAACAAGAAATACATTTTAAGAAGCATGCCAACTACACTGTTATTTTCCTTGCTGTTTTCAATGGCAGGCACTTTGCCACATCTTTCTTCAGAAGATCATTTATCAGCAACAGAGTTAGCTCCTGATAAAACAGGCTGGCTTAGGCTAGTGTCCTTCCCATCTGCCCCAAGTCTTTTGCATTTTGCATACTATAAGCAACGTTTCAAAAGACTCCAGGACAGGAGCTCCAAGAACAGTATGAGAAAATCTGTAAGGATCCTTTTTAAGAAAGGGAAATTACCCTTTTCTGAGCTACATGCAGGTAGCCACATGCCGCACCCCCCCAGAACAACAAACGTCCTTTAGTTTCTTTTATCTGTGCCCTGCCTTGGCATTAGGCACTGTTAATGCTTAGCGGCATAGAACGACCCTTTAGAGGAGCAAAGACATTTCATTCAACCCTGATAGGTGAACTGACAGCGAGGGTAGGGGTGCAGGGTAGAGGGAGAAGGAGGTAGGGCTGGGAGGAAGAATAGGAATGCTCACAAAAGTTTGGTTAATATCTAAAACCTGAGTTAGGGGTCCTAGTGGGATTCCTCCCCTTTCAACAACAAAGTGCAGAGGGAAAGAATATGCTCAGCTTACTTTGTCTTCCTACTGCATTTGATCTGAAAGAACAATCAGATACAGCTGATTTCTGAAGACTGTGAAGAATAGAGAGATTTCGGACACCCCCAGTGATGGCCATCGCTGTCAACAGGAGGCACTGAGGCTGGGACGCCAGCACCCGCAAACACTCAGATGCTCAACACTTTATCTTTCATTGTAAAATCTACTGCTGTGAATTCTCTTTACCCAGCACATTGGATGGTAAGTGTTTAGGGGAGGAATGATCCTGAAGGAGAATAAAGCCTGAACCTCCGAGACGGGAATGGACGCAAGAGGAATCAAATATTTGAAGGTTGGAGTGGAGATATTTCTTAAGGGGTGAGCGGGTGTGGGCAGGGGAGATGAAGGTGAAGATTGAAAGGAGCCGCAGAAGGAAAGAAAATGAAGAGGTTCCATCCAACCGGAACCGAATTTCTCATCTGACCTCTCGTTGTTGGTGGTTCTTTCCCCACTTGCATCCTGACGAGCCTCATTAGGTGATAAGACAGGTCGGAATAAATTTCACCCTAATGAGCAGGACGACGCTCTCTCCTCAGAGGAGCCCAAGACAAGCTGGAAATCCTGTTGGAGGGTTTCTGCCAAAAAGCAGGGCACCTTTGTATCCCAAGTAGAGGCTTGGACTTTTCAGGGATGGCGCTGATGAACCGTTTTTTAAAAACCCGTTTTGAAAGATATCTGTTAAATATTCAACAGAGCCATCTTAAGGAAAATCCAGGATTGGATTTCATGCATAAAAAAGCCATAGAATAGGTTCTAAAGCCTTCGGGCTTTGCTAATTCTTAATTTGGTGAGAAACTGACACCTCTCAAAGCTAATTGTGTGGATCTTTTTAGTGACAGAATACAGGTGCTTTTTTTCCACCTTTCAGACAAGAATGCAATGCCCCTGGGATGCATTTGATTTTTATCTCCAAATAGGGCTAGTTTTAGGGTTATGGATAGTTGTCCGGCTACCAATTAATTGTATTCGAAAATCAAGAGATAGGGTCTGTTTCCTTCCTGGGGCTATCTGTTACCTCAGACGCATACAAACTGCATTTTTTTAAAAATCCCAAACTTAGTTTAAGAAGGATCAAGAAGTCAATAAGATTTTAGGTCATATATTGGCCCTACTTTATATTATCCAACTTAGTAATTTGCTAAATATATTTCATAAAATTCAGATTTGGTTTTTAGATTCTTGCCGGGTATAAAACTGGTCCCAGACATAAGGAGGAAAAAAAATAAATCACCGTCTTTTGAAGAGTAAATTGGTCATTAGTAAATGTGCTCTTGCACCTTTTCAAATAACAAAGTAAAAACTATAATAAGACTTATAAATATGTCCTCCTTCCACTATCTTTATATATCTGTGATTCAGCTCTTCAATTATATCTCAACCTCTAAGAAATACATCAATCTTTTTACCAAACTGATTTTTAGTTAGTTTTTCCTTCCCTAAGAAACTACTTCAATCTCCTAATTTGTGATTAGTAAAATCTTCCTTTCCATTTATGAAGGACAACATTTTAATCATCAAAGAAGTAAAATGATTAAGATGCTCTGGGGTATAATAAAAGCAGATGATAGAAATTTGAAATAGGTTTCCTTTTCCTATTTTTGAAGGAGCTAAAACAATAATTTGAGAGAAGAAATCTTAGTTCTTCAGTGCTTTTTTCTCTGGGAAACTAGAGCTGGCCAAGTGAAGAGATCAGAACTAGTATACAGAATCACGGGGCGCCTGGGTGGCTCAGTTGGTTAAGTGACTACCTTCGGCTCAGGTCATGATCCCGGAGACCGGGGATTGAGTCCCACATCGGGCTCCCTGCTTGGCAGGAAGCCTACCTTAAAAAAAAAAAAGAAAAGAAAAGAAAAGAAATAGTATACAGAATCAGACACTGAGTGTCTGGGGCAGGATTGAAGCAAAAAAAGAGAGAGGTTACGTGTAGCCCCAGCAAAAGTAGCAAAAGATGAAAACTGAAAATGTGGTCCATTTCATAAGCAAATCAATGCAATCTTCATGCTGTAGCTATAAATTTAACCCATATGTCTTCAACGTATGATCCCCTTGATTTTCCAGAACAATAAGCTTTAGTACCACTTATTGTCACATTGATTTCTTTAATATTCTCCTTGCCCTTATCAAAAAGATTTGAATTGTTACAGTAGTTGAAGCAAACCCTGTCACCTAAAGGAAATCAGTGTCAAAATTCCTATCCAGTTTTACCCAAACACATAAAGAGAATCACAAATTCTTTTTGCTGTGTTGCTTTTTTTTAATTTCAGTAATATTTCTAAAATAAATATGAAGGTAATTTTACATAAAATGGGAACAAATGTTTTGGTACCCTATTGGAAGGGAGGTTCAACTAAAAGTATAAGGGATTACATATAAATGCACCCACTCATTTTGAGGAAATTATTTTCAATCCAGGTACTATGGCATTTTCTTAGGGACAGTCTATGAGGTTCCTAAAACAATCACTTAAGCACATTTTCTACAGCAAATCCCAAATTATGAAAGATCAGCTTGCCACATAGCCACATACACTGAAGATTAGTATTAAGATATTTATGAAGCTAAAATCGCTGACATAAGCCAAATGAATGTTTCTGATGCTCACTTGCTACGGAATTAAAATCCCCAGAAAATGACCTTGAAATATTATATATCACCTAGACCTAGAAATTAAGAAGCATATGTTTCCTAGACAGGTACAGGCATCGCCTCAGATATGTAGATGACACTGAAATACATTTGTCAGCTCACTGTTTGAGGGCCAACGAAATGCATTACATATCTCGATGTGTCACCTGTCTCCGAAATTTCAGGGTGTAGCTCTAATTTTCTCTCTCAGGTGAAACTTACCAAAAGAGAGTTCACTTGCATGATTCAACAAAATTGTCATTTTCTACAAAATGCCTACATTTGGGTCATGCTGGACTGCTGACCATAAGTCCTTCAAGGAAAAAGCCGGGAAATGGTTTGAGATGGTGTTGGAGCTGATTTTTGTCCTTTGACTTATCTGGGCCACCTCTAGTTTTTTGTACAGCATTCCTATTGCTACTGATGGGAAAGTGGGCTCCTGACGAAAATCAATGACCTAGGGATGGAGAGAGTTGTCTCAGCTAATGTGCAAGACTTCAGCTGGTACAGACCCAGTCCTGGGGCCGGCAGGGCTCCCTTCTTCTAGCCACTTACAGTCACTTTCTTCCATCTTGGAGAACTTCCACCTTTGGTTCACTGTCTAAAAAAACAAAAAACAAAACAAAACAAAAAAACCCAAAAAACAAAACTGCAAAGTTATTTAAAAGACTCCTAAGTTGTTTTTGTATTTTTTTTTCTTTCTGAGATGTCACCGTAGACCTTGTGTGAATTTCACACATCAGTTTTGATTACCCTCAGTACTGTACAAATAAGTCCTATTGCAAGACATGATGAGAGTCTAATGTGATTATATCCTCCAAATATTTCATGAAGTGCTCCCCGAAGTATCCACATTTGTATTTATTTAGTAATTGCCACCGGGTTATGCAAAATCAGTCGCAACTGATTTTCTTCTTATTTAGATTGGCTTTTAATGTAAAAGATGAAATGAAAAATGAGGTATTTGATGATCCTCTTGGTCAACAGTACTGTGTTCTGTACTGAAAATCTTGTTAAGAGGGTAGATCTCATGGTAAGTGTTCCTACCACAAGAAAATCAAAATTTAAAAACGTAAATATCTGGGACGCCTGGGTGGCTCAGTTGGTTAAGCCACTGCCTTCGGCTCAGGTCATGATCCTGGAGACCCGGGATCGAGTCCCACATAGGGCTGCCTGCTCGGCGGGAAGCCTGCTTCTCCCTCTCTCACTCCCCCTGCTTGTGTTC